>JAHUUD020000006.1:4460000-4672688 GCA_020010945.3 Muscidifurax raptorellus
TTTTTGCCACGAAGACTAAGAGATTTCACGTATTTGCCACAAAAATTAAGACATTTCACACCGTCATTTCACGAACAAATCAATAATGTACTGTGAAAATTTCAACTAGATCGACAATGTTTTCATCAAGTTATCGGCAAATAAAAAAAACGAGTTTTCCTCAATATCGGACCCTTCAAAAAATCTCAAATTTTCACAATAAACACTTGTTGCTGTGTATTATTTTCAAAAAATTTTAAAATTCGTGATCGACCATTTAAAAAAATGAGGAGATGAATATAATAGCTGTTGAACCAGGAGTATGAAATATCTTAGTCTTCTTGGCAAACACGTGAAATTTGTTAATTTTCGTCGCGAAAATATAAAATCTCGTAGTCTTTGGGGCAAAGTTGTGGAATCTGGCTAGGTTATTGGGTTATTGGAATATTGCAGTTTTAGTGGCTGGACATCAAATTTGCTAGTCTTCGTGTGGAATTTGGGATCTCTTACTCTTCGTTGGGAGCGACGATATAGTCCTGGCATAGCTACTGATAGGCCACCAAATCCGCAAGATGTTTTATGCGAAAGTGATGCAATAATTAATTATAAACAAATTCATCAATAATTACGTTAATTTCACGCTTTTAATTAGGCGCATGCCATTTTTTATAGCATTGTAATCCCAAACAAGTAAGAAAATACATTCAGAATGTGATGCACCAGGAACCAAAACCGAATTTTAGTCAGAGGGGAAGATGCAGTCAAAGTCGTGTTAAGTCCCACTATCACCCGTTCATATGCTAGGTGATCCTGGGTCGTCCCTACCCTCAATAGTGGAATTCCACTTGAGGGATACTGCTCGTGTGTATTGGGATGTCGGTGAGGCGGGATCAGGAATCATATATCCTGCACCCTGCAAACGACCCCAGATGTAAGGAGAGGCGGAAAAGATAATATACCTTGCTAGACGTATAAAAAATATATATGATCTTTAGTGTAAGACATGAACTTCATAGGCTGTGTGTCACTCTATCGCAAAAGGGAGAAGAGGGATAGCCCTGCCGGGATTCTCTTCAACAGCGCGGTGCTCGTCGCATACTGGGTACCCTGGGTAGCCGTGCACTAGGTGAGATCGTGAATTCATCTGGTGGAGTTGTAGTTAGTGGCACACATCGAATGACCGCTTGCTGGCTGTGGGTCTCCTTATATACGTCTGACTATCCCTCTCTCCAATGCTGTATGCTCGCACGCCGTCTGCCTGCGCTCAGGTATATCATTACATGGTGACTACTAGCGCCACCTAGTCGGTAACTTACCAGTGTCGGTAAGTTATCCATTGATGCTCTCTTACCGACCGCGTGGGGCCGCCGGCAGGGATGTTAACGCAACCTGCGTGCGATTAATACACGTGTATTTAACGTGTAATGCATGTATGATTGTATGTTTGAGAATGCGAGACGGCGAGCGGAAGGAGCGACTGGGCTGAAAAGTTTATACATTTATCAGTGCAAAAGATCAACAAATACGTCTCAATGACCTCGTTAATTAATTATTGGTAAGTTAAATAAATTATTTTTATCTGCGGTGCTCAAAGAATTATCTGCAAAAAATATTTGATTTTGTGAGGTTATAGCTGATATAGCGTCTGTTGAAATAATTTGCTTTTTTATTGTATAATTCTATTTATTCATTAGTTTGATTATTATTAAATACTGAAATACTCAAGAATTTATCATAAACATTTATTTTAAATATTATATTTTATATAAGTACTGTTGTAAGTATAAGTTGTTCTTTTCAGATTTATTGTAAAACATTCAATCATCATTATTATTCTACAATGATTAGAAGAAGTAGAATTGAAAGAATTGAAGAAGTAGAATTAGAAGTAGAATTGATTGGTCTCAATTTACTCGATTACGAAATGAAATAAATTATAAAATTGAAGCAGCCATGTGCATTAATTGTAATAAAATTATACGAACATTCAGCGGTGAAAGGTTGGAAATGCACAGGTAATAAATACATTGCTCTTAAAATTAGTTTCATAAACTAAATTCAAACAATTTTCTTAATTATTATTTCTTTTTGTAGAAAATCATGCAAAGGAGTCCCGGAAGAACAATTATTGGCGGATCGACATCAACAGATTGACGAAGGTGATAACCAAAAACAAAACAAATATGCGGTAAGGCAAAACATTAATTTATTTTTTTTCTGTTTTAGTCACTTGCCATTAACGTACATAACTTAAGAATATTATTAATGAAGTAGTAACTGAAAGCATTATTCTTTTTTCAGTTACACGACACTGTTATACATCAATACACAGCACCCGATTTTTAGAATATTCTTGCTATATGAGTATTTCTAAAAGTGATTAAAATTTAATTTAGTTATCCTTGACATTGGAGGTTATTATTACTGGACCTATAACGATATGATTATTACGTGTTAATTTATAATAATATTGATGTTTCTCCATACACACGTTGACTAAATTGCAAGACAATATTTTAAACATCTGAGTACACGACATAACAACTATTTGCAATATTTTTTTGTAATTTAGACAACCGATTCCAATGTGCACTGACGCACTGTTAAGGACAACTTGATTATATTTTAATTATATTTTAAAATACACATGTAAACATGATTTTATAAATAATCAAATGCACTGTATTAGTATATAACAGTGTCGTGGAACTGTAAAAAGATTAACACTTAGCGATGCCATTTAGTTGATTTGCACTTAGGCTATATCGATAGAATCTCTGAAAGTCAATACGTCTTTATTGTCTTTCAAGATTGATAATAAAAAGACTAAGAAAGACTTAGAAAAAATAATAGTATTTCTCGACACTGGTGGTTACGTTGGCTTCTTAACACATGGAAGTTTTTCGTCGAAGAAAAATTATGATCACATGTATTAAAGTTTCGATCTTTAGGTAAGAGAGTATGACAAAAATTATGGAAATATGACGAACTGTAATAATATATTACAACTTCGTTATTCAGTGAAAATTTTATATTTTACTAGTTCCATGCTCAAGGAATTTATATTAATCATTTTGTAAATTTTTATACCGTACTTCTTGAAACATTTTATGAATAAGTTATTATTTTTGATTAAGGTATCGATTCTGGAAAAATTTGATCAATTATGAATATTATTAAATTATACGGGGTTTCAAAGCTCTTTATTGTTTAATAAATTCTTCATTTATTACAAAATAAATAAATACAATAGTAATAAAAAATATTTAGTCACAGCTTAGTTATAATAGCCATCATTTTTGTATGAAGTTGAAGTTTGCACCGTTGCATATGCAACGAATTCCCAAGTTAGTAAGTCGTTCCAAAATCCATTGAAAACGCATTTACTGTATTGAAAAACATTAGAAAATAGGTTTGCAATATAAATAAACTCATTTAGAACCCCTCGCAACCCCCAAATAGGGGATGAAAATTTGATAATACAAATCAGGTACGAGTGATTGATTTTTAGACAAACGGGTAAAGGGATTAAATTTTTTTTCTCAATGGATTATTGTTGCTTAGTGCAAAAGACGTTCACACAATTTTTTTCGCTGAGATCAGAGGTGAGGAAGGTCTCCAAAATAGCGGCCGTAAGTTCGTTGCGCGGGAAATTTCCACATTTTCGAATTTTCACGAGTCAGGTTATATCATTACATTTCTTTTCTCAATGGATTATCTTTGTTTAGGGTAAACGACGCACAGTGTGCCCAAATGGCTATTTTAATGACAAAATAAAATTGCGCAGCGTAGGATCGGTCCATCTTAATGAAATTTTTTGAGCTTACAGCTTGATTTTTCTGTACAATATACCTGAACATTATTTTCTTTATGCTACAACTTTTTTCACATGTTTTAACATATAACATATGAAGGAAAATTGTATTTGAGGTCACACAACGTTTTGCGGCTCTTGGAATCGGTGAAAAATCATGAAAAATAGCCATTTTCCACGAAAAATCAGCTTACTTAATTATCTGAGTGATATAAACGATTGTAAACACTTCCAAAGCATTGAATATTCCTTTTTTCTTTGAAAATTATCAAAAAAGTCATATTTAAGGTCAGAGAAAATTTTCCGACCTGAAAATCAGTGGAAACCCGCGATGTACACGATAAATCAGCAATTCGAATAGGTAAAGTGATACAGACGATTCTATTTACTTCCAAATGACCGAGTATCAATTTGTTTCTCTTCAAATATTTAAAGACAATTATATTCCAGGTCGGAGAAAATTTTCCGGCCCCAAAAGTGAGTGGAAAAGCGCGATTTTCTTCGAATAATCAGTATTTTGAATTGGGTGTGTGATATAATTGATCCTAAATACATCTAAATCATTAAGTTTTAGTTTTTTTCTGTTAAAATATCAGAGGACAATTATATTCCAGGTGAGGGAAAATTTTCCGGCCCTGAAAATCAGTGGTAACCCGCGTTTTACGCGAAAAATCAGTATTCTCCCTATTTAAACTGTTTTGCAAGACCTAACATAAGATCTTACAAACGATCTTATATAAGATCTGGTTTAAGATCTTGTGTAAGATCATACACAAGATCTCATCATCGATTTTTAACCACGAACCTAATTATGATCTTACGTAAGATCTTTAGTGAATTATTAAAAAAAAAAATTTTTTTCTTAATTTGTAAGCAAGCTCCTACATAGGATCTTATGTAGGATCTTAAGTATGATCTTGTATAAGATATTACATAGAATCTTAAGTAAATTATTAAAAAAATATTTTTTTTTTTTAATATGTAAGCTCCTATATAGGAACTTATGTAAGATCTTGCGTATGATCTTGTATAAGATCTTGTGTAAGATGTAAGATGATTTTGTATAAGATTTTGTGTAATTTTAATGTGTAAGCAAACTTCTATATAGAATCTTATGTAAGATGTTGCGTATGATCTTGTATAAGATCTTGTATAAGATGTAAGATGATCTTGTGTAAGTTGTAAGATGATCTTGTGTAAGATGTAAGATGATCTTGTGTAAGATGTAAGATGATCTTGTGTAATTTTAATGTGTAAGCAAGCTCCTATATTAGATCTCACATAAGATCTAATATAGGAACTAGTTTATATATTATGAACAAAATATTTTTTTAATTTACTCAAGATCTCATGTAATGTCTTGCGCAAGATCTTATGAAAGATCTTACGCAAGATCATACGCAAGACCTTACGCAAGATCTTACATAAGATCTTGTATAGGGGCCTGCTTACACATTAAGAAAAAAATATTTTTTACTATTTTATTCAAGATCTTATGTAATATCTTATATAAGATCATATCCTAGATCTTACATAATATCCTATGTAGGAGCTTGCTTAAACATTAAGAAAAAAATATTTTTTTTTAATAATTCATTAAAGATGTTATGTAAGATCATAATTAGGTTCGTGGTTAAAAATCGATGATGAAATCTTGTGTATGATCTTGCACAAGATCTTAAACTAGATCTTATATAAAATCGTTTGTAAGATCTTATGTTAGGTCTTGCAAAACATTTTCAAAAGGGAGGATACTGATTTTTCGCGTATAACGCGGGTTACCACTGATTTTCAGGGCAGGAAAGTTTTCCCTCACCTGGAATATAATTGTCCTCTGATATTTTAACAGAAAATAACTGAAACAATGATTTAGATGTATTTAGGATCAATTATATCACACACCTTATTCAAAATACTGATTTTTCGAGGAAAATCGCGCTTTTCCATTCATTTTTGGGGCCGGAAAATTTTCCCTGACCAGGAATATAATTGTACTTAAATATTTGAAGAAAAAAAAAATTGATACTCAGTGACTTGGAAGTAAATAGAATCGTTTGTATCACATTACCTATTCGAATTGCTTATTTTTCGTGTACATCGCGGGTTTCCACTGATTTTTAGGCCAGAAAATTTTCTGTAATTGAAGCTATAAATTTTTTATGAATTAAGTTAGATGGAAACGACGTGAAAACCATGTGGTAACCACGTGGTTCGCGGAAGGTTTTCATGAGGTTCCCATATGCATTTCACATGGTTCCCACATAATAATTATATGGTTTAAAAAGAAAATTTTATTACTTTTTGCTGTTAAATATTAAAAATAGGAATTTTTTAGCTTTGTTGCCCACTATAGATGTTACCATCTGGATGATAACACCTTAAGTAGGCGACTATGCTCTCAAAATTCCTACTTTTAATAACTTTATTTAACAACAAAATATAAAAAATATTATTTATTGTAGACCATATGGATATTATGTGGGAGCCATGTGAAACGCATATAGCATCCTTATGAACAACTTTCGAGAACCACGTGTTACCACATGGTTGTCAAGTCATTTTCATCCAGCTAAAATTATAAAAAATTTATAGCTTCAAATAATCATGTGGGTGCCATGCAAAATTTATATGGGAACCATATAGGCTCCTATTAGGATTTCGCAGCAAAATCACACATCGTTTCCACATAGTTCCCTTGTAGTACCCACGTTGTAACCACATGAAAACAACGTAGAAACCACATGGTTTCCACGTGAAAACTATGTGGGACTTTTTACGTGGGCTGCGCAGTAACTACACGGAGAAAAATGTCTTGCAATATTTGAAATATATTATATAGAAAATTTCGATGTTCCATTAGAAAACTGTGACAGACTCGACTTATGAGAATTTTTTATATATAACATAGTAATTTTTGTTATGTACATACTAAAAATTATTATAATTACATAACGAAAATTTAGACAATACGTAGTAAAAATTAATATATAGTAAAAATTATTTGGTTTTATAATAAATATGTTTATTCTAAATTCATCAGATTTTGAGGTTATTTTGTGTGGAATTGACTTTTAAATGTATTATTAATGTTTATTTAATATTATTAAATTATTATTTATTTTGCACTGCTATTATTTACTAATTGTTGTTTATTTATTATTAACATTCGCTAATACATGAAGATGTAGTTAATATATCAGATCTGAAATTTTATATATGTAAGAGCTCTGTTTAGGTAAGCGGTTAGCGTCCTCGACTGTCACCCCGGAGATCCAGGTTCGAATCCCGTCGCCGTCAAAAAATTTAATTTAATTAATTTCTTTATTCTTAACATTGAAAATCATAATAATAAATTAGAAATCATATCTGTATATCAATTAAATAAAATAGTGGAGTAAAACAATAATAATTAAGGTTGAAAAATAATTTTTCACTTGGTTCTCTCATAAAAAAAAATTAATAACTATAAAGTAAGTCTGTCACAGTTTTCCAATAGATCATAGCAATTTTTCATATAATATATGTCAAATATCACAAGAAATTGCTCTCCGTGTAGGTTAAAAAGCGTTTCATTAGAATGAAACGCTTTTTAATCTCCGCCCAAAGCTGGTAATTAAAACAAGGTAGTTCTTTAATAACTTGCCAGTTACTAGGATTCCTTTTTTATCAGGGTAAAGACGGAGAAAAAAAGTTAAAATATTTATGAAATAATCGCTTTTTTAGTTGTGTTTGTGACCGTTTCTTTTATTTACATAAATAAATGCAGCACTTGCAATTATATTTTCAGATTGTAATAAATGTCTATAATTTTTGTTGCAGATGGACATTGAGCAACTGACTACAGAAGATGACGTAGATATCGAGTCTATGAAAAGAATTTTGGACAGTAAATTAGCAAAATTTTTCTTCGGATGTAATATTCCGTTTAAGGTTGTAGAAAATGAATACTTTTTAGATTTAGTGAAAGCATTGTGTAATATTAAGTTCTTCTACAAACCAGCTTGCAGGCAAGTTCTAGCAAGTAGTTGATTAAATCAGGTTCATTGTGATATTGTAGAAGAAAGAAAATTAATGTTTGATGGTACCCAAAGTATTTTAATGGTTGATGGCTGGAAAAATAAAAGCATCAGCACTTTATCCGAACTTATTAGCAGAGCAGTTATATTAGCAAAAGAAAAATATAATACAGAAATATTCGTTATTGTCACCGATAATGACAGTAAAATTGTGTGCGGTGGCAGACTTGCCGAGGGCATCAATCACCAAAAATTGTGGCAATCGACTTGCTCTAGCCACAGCGCTAATCTGCTAATTAAAAGTTTCGTTGATAATTCTTTTACTGAGAAATTGCGTAATGTTGTAAACGCATTTCATGATCCTAAATTAGATTCATTAATACAACAAGGCGGAACAAAATTAAAAAACTATCCCGACATACGGTTTTGTTACATTCGCGACACATGTGATAGTATTTTGAAAAATTTAGAATTCTTATAAACTGTTTCTTTAATAGAAGACGTCAACATTAACAAACATGTATTTGAGACTATTTTTGATGGAAACTTTGAAACTGATTTAAATAATACAATCCAGAACTTGAGGCCTATTTGCAAATTGATAACTAAATGTCAAGATATGTCATACAATGTCGCTGATGCAACCGAATTGTGGTTATCTCTGGAACTTCCTACAGATGCTTTTAACGATATTATTAAGGCTAGAATAACAAAGGCCATATGACCAGTATGATATGCAGCGAATTTATTGCATCCAAAATATCGAGGTCGCTTGTTTGATTAAAATCAGAGAAGAATCGCTGATATTTTTATGTTAGAAAATGTAAATCCTGAAGGATTCAATGAATTACAAGATTATCTGTCTGATATTGAACGGTTCAGCTCATTGGCAGAAAAATGTAAAAGTCCGATTTCTTTTTGGTCCTTGTGTGATATAAAATATTCCAATTTATCAAAAGTTTGCATAAAATTAATGTTAATCCCTGCTGAAACTGGTATACTAGAAGCATACTTATCTAATTGGACTTATATTCATAATTTGTACCGAAATCGATTAAGAAATGAAAGTTCAAGTGAATTGGTTGATAGATATTATTCATTAAAACGCTCCCAAAAGATTTAGTATTTTGAAGGAAACATGTCTGAGTTAAATCCTGCTAAAAAACCAAAATAATATTAGTATGCAAATGTTTTAAAAGAAATTCACTATATGTCTTTGGTACTGACAATATGTATAATATACAACATTTTTATATAAATCAGTTATTTTAGTCACTTGCCACGATTTTTACTCGCGAATATTAACAAATATTGTTAACGTTACCTCACATGTATGTATAATGAACATAAGCACAAATTTAAATTATACAATTCTGGCATGAAATTTCGACAATTCTACAATTTTTATACTTCGTATTATATTTCGTAGTGACATGTGTACGCAATATTTAACTTTAGGTAAGGAGTATAACCTTCAGACAATTATTACTAACGTTAATTATGTAAATACTGTAAATAAAAAGACATTTATTCTAAAAAAATGTTTGTACTTTTATATTTAATAAAACCATTTATTGAATAAATAAAAATTTGTTATCAATAACATAGACGCGGAAAAAACAACCACCAATGCAGAGATGGCTGATTATAAGTGATAAGCATATTTTAACCCACTGATAAACCTACCTTTAGGATTTACCGATTGGCTCTGTATCGAGTTAATCGCAAAATTATCATTTAAAATTTTTAATTCTAGAATTGCAGCAAAAATGAGGGTTAAATCATAATACCTTTAAAGAAGCCGTAAAACATTAATACGATAAACCCGACAGAGAGACATAGAGACGAATAGGAAGAGAGTGAGAGAGAGAGAGAGAGGGAGAGGGAGGGAGAGGGAGGGAGGGAGGGAGGGAGGGAGAGATGGAGAGATGGAGAGATGGAGTGATGGAGAGGGAGGGAGAGAGGGTGAGAAGGAGGCAGGGTGAGAGGGAGGGAGGGTGAGAGGGAGAGGGAGAGGGAGAGAGAAATAAATGCAATTTCAAATTATATTCGTGAGGATTCAGGAAAAGTGGAATAAAAATTTTTATCAAGTAATTAAACGTAATTTTATTAAAAACAGTGGAATATAATGATATTTCTTAATACGCTACAAACAAATGTATTACTTTATTATTTTTTTTCGTGGGCATGAAAATAAATAGTCACTGTAACATTTAAACTATTAATTTTTCAAAACTAAACCAAGCCAATTTTTCTATACTTGATTTTATTAATCGTTCTATATGTTTTATTAACACATGTATAATTCTTTTTAATATAGGCAATACTGATTGTTTTCATTACTCCTATAATAATCTCTTTACTCCTAAGTCTTACTAGTCATTTTTAAACAGTCTTTTTTATTTTTTTGTAACTCAATATAGTCATTTTTTTAGAAACTTAATGTAATGATTGTTTAGAATCTTCAACTAGTCATTTATAACATTATTAATCTAGTCATGTTTTAAACATCTTATATAATAAATCTTTGAATATTTTTGATTCAACGTTTATAATGATCATAATTTTTCTGTTTATGATCATTTTAATACATCTAATCTTTGACACATAACTTTTGTATCGCAGAGAAACAGTAAAAATTTAACATTTTGTACTTTTGCAACATTATTTTTCATCGTATACCGTTAAGAAAGAGTTTTAACCCGTTAAGCCGGATAATGCCCCTCCCGGTACACCGCTTTTTCGGCAATTATAACTCATGCAATTCAACGTATAAAAAATTGAAAGATATACTATTTTGAAGCTTAAGATCTCTCCTTTCCAATGATGTGCAGAAAAATGCGATAAAAAGTTGTTAATCATTCAAAAATATTGTTTAAATAAAAAAAAACATGATTTAAAAAAAATTTTTTTTTATAAAATTGAGTCTCCCGAATGGTTCTTGGTTTGCAATCCCCTCCGAACCTTAATAACTGGTGGCATAAATTTTATAAAAAAAAGGCCCTCGATTTTATAAAAAAAAATTTTTTTTAAATCATGTTTTTTTTTCATTTAAACAATATTTTTGAATGATTATCAACTTTTTATCGCATTTTTCTGCACATCATTGGAAAGGAGAGATCTTAAGCTTCAAAATAGTATATCTTTCAATTTTTTATACGTTCAATTGCATGAATTATAATTGCCGAAAGAGCGGTGTACCGGAAGGGACATTCTCGGGCTTAACGGGTTAAGTTGTCTATATATTTAATCAATTTAAATACAAAGAAATTTGGAAAGACGTCATGGCTTCATTATTTTTAGTTTGTACGTTCAAACATTTTTTTATAGAATTAAAATCCAATTTTCTCAAAGTTACTGGTAAATCGACCAATCTAAAGCAAAAGTGCATGAAGGATTTAATTCTTTTTCATGAAATTTGGCAATATGCCAAAATTTGTTTCTATCATAGGTTTGCGAGGAATGAAATAATTTGCAAAATGTACCTGTATTATTCCTATTCGCTGATAACCCATCAAATGCTTCGTTAGGTACAGCATGAAATAAGAATGTAAACATTAATAGTCAAAAACATTTTGTACATATCATAGTCATATACATTTTGTCTATATAACTTTACAATGCGCAACCTTTATTCATCGTCAACTCGGTACATGTAACGATTATTGATATCCTAAAACTACTAAGCGGCGGAAGACTTCTCGATTCGCGTGGTAGCGAATTCCAAAGTCGTGCACCCTGGGAACTGAAAGACTTCATCCCAGCCTCAGTACGCCAATTCGGGACTACGAGTTCTTTGGGGTCCCTGCTCAAGGCCATAGACTGGTTTCTCTCAAAAAGAGCAGCAACATATGAAGGCTGCCTCATAACTATAGCCTTGTACAGCATGACCGCGGCAAAATACTCTCTCCTCTCTCGAACCGTTATCCATCCCAATTTCTTTCTGTATGGGGAAATATGCTCGTCCCTCCTAACACCACAGATAAACCTTATATAAGAATTCTGCAGCCTCTGAAGTCGAGACTCAAGCTCCCCTGAGATATCCATGTAAACAAGAGAGTAATAATCCAGATGAGAGATTGCAAGAGCACTAGCTAACCGCTTACGAAGCGCCTCAGTTGTGCAGGGTCTGAAAGATCTGAGACCATATAAAGCCCTATTTACTTTACGACCAACTGCATCAACCTGCGGCTTCCACGTCATTCTCGAGTCCATCACAACACCAAGGTTAGTCACAACGTCAACAAATGGAACGAAAACGCCACTTTCAACCTCAATGCCGGGCAATTCTAGACTTTGTATTTTATTAATGTTATACCCCGAACCAAATATCACAGCTTTTGTCTTGCTAACGTTAAGGCGGAGCGCATTCTCGGTCGCCCACGCCGACACAGCTCTCGCCACCATCGACAAACGATCCACACCCTCCACAAGATTGTCTCTAGCTACCTGAGTATATGTTTGGAGGTCATCCGCATAAAGCAAGTGCCTAACACCGTCTGATAGTGAACCCTCAGTCCCCTGAAAATTGGCCAAAACAGCCTGAAGATCATTTATGTACAAACTGAAAAGCAGAGGTCCCAACACCGAGCCCTGTGGTACGCCAAGATTGGTAGTGAGCCAATCTGACTCGTCGTTTGTTTTTGTAACTACTCGATGGTTACGTCCTGTGATATATGATCCAATCCACAGAACCACCGACTTAGAGAACCCTAACCTAATCAGCTTGCTAAGGAGTTTAGAGGGAGAAATGGTGTCAAACGCCTTGCTAAAATCAAACAGCAGAAGAATAGTTAGTAGCTGCTTCTTGCTGTTAATGCCTGCTCTGATATCCTCCGTCAAGCTTAGAAGCGCCGTCTGCGTGTTATGGAACGGGCGAAAGCCCGTCTGACGGGAATCAAGAAGCTTCTTCGATTCGATGTATTCCGAGATCTGATCGTGAATGATCTTCTCAATTACCTTGGCGAGGAAAAACAGCAGAGCAATTGGACGGAAGTCCGAGGCAGTAGATGGAATTGCTCTTTTCTTCAGAGGAGTCAGATGCGCCCCCTTCCATTCTGCAGGAAAAACTCCATTTGACAGAGAAAGGTTAAAAATTGTAACCAGATGATGACCCAGAACCGGAAGAGACTTTGCAATGATATCCTGAGGAATACCGTCTACCCCTTTCGCCTTTGATGTAAAATGTGCAACAGCCAGAACAACATCAGAAAACGTTACATCACGAAACTTAAAACCATCTTCACTGGCCGTTGCAAGGACAGCATGCAAGTCCTCCTCACGCTCTGACTGAGAAATGGAAACACCCGCAAAATGAGTGTTTAATTCATCTGGTGAAAAGCCATGTAACTCCTCTTTAGTCCTACTTAACAGCCCAAGATTGCGGAGCTCATTCCAGATGTTTTTATCGCCATCCAAGGCCTTCGAGATTTTATTCTGAATAAGGACATCCCGCGCCTCTGCCGTGCGTAGCTCAGCCTCCGCAGCGAGCGACTGAAACTCAGTCCACAGGCGATTGTCACGCGTACGACGAAACCAACGTCTAACAGCATCACGTCGATTATACAGTTCTTGAAGCTCGACGTTGATCCATGGCGAGAGACCCTTCCTCTTTGGTTTAAACTGTTTGAAGGGCGCAAGTTCATCAATAGCAGCTGCGATATTTTGGCTCAGAGATTCAAGCTTTTTGTCTAATGTCTCAGCAGGACAGAGGACAGTTGACCAGTCAAGTGTCTTAACGAGAGAAAGAAGCTCACCCTACCTAACAGATTTAAAATCTCTGAAATAAAAGGAGCTCAAAGTAGGAGGTGACGACCTAGGAGCAGAGATGGTTAGGTCAATGTCTTTGTGCCTGCTCGGAAAGGTCGCCATCAAGTTATTCCTATCCAGAACTGTCTCACCCTCATCAACAAATATCACATCTATCCAGGTGTGAGAATCGGCAACATGGTGAGTCGGGCCATGATCAACAAGCTGAAGATTCAACTCACAAGATAGCTCTCTGATGAAATTTGCATCCTGGGACGCCGACAACATATTTGCGTTCAGATCTCCCATTATTATGCGGTGATCAAAGTCAACCGCATGTAGTTTCAAGTCATCGAGAAGGTCTGAATTCTCAGTGAAAGAGATACCCGGTGGTCTGTAAATTACAGCAACAAAAACAGGGGGTAATTGGCCCCTCTGTACTGTACACATGAGATATTCAGGAATTCCCGGTTTACCAACATCTGGCATTGTTAAGGATGAACATAACAGAGTAGCCTTGTAACTATTATGGATATAAAGAGCCACTCCACCCCCCTGGGTATTCCTATCCTGTCGAAGAACCGAGTATCCATCAACATGCGCAAACACATCATCAACATTTAGCCCGAAACGCGATTCAGCCACACCATGTTCGTTTCCCATAGCATATTCCGCGCTTTGTCACACGAAGATACTGCATCGTTTGCAGAAATACAGTTTTGTACCGCTGTCACTATATTTACAGGGTTAATGGCGCGAGTTGCGCTGTCATAAGACGCATCAATTGCGTGCAAGTCAGCAGCTGTCTTCAACGCGTGAGCAATCCCCGTCTCGTCTTTTTACCATAAAACGACCGCCTCTATGCCAAACATATTTAAAGCCTAGTCCACGAGCCAAGCTTTTAAAGCTTCTAAATTGAAGAAAAAGTTCCTTCTGTAATAATTCATTTATAAAAATTTTTGTATGAATTAGGCCATTACTAGTTTCCTGGTCCAAAGACGAAACGTTAATATGTCTAGTATTTAGGCCGGTGAAACGATGCTTCGCACGCATTAACAGTGCTGTTAGTGTTTATACTGTTGGAGTTGCAATTGATAACAGCGTTATTATCAACGTCATTATAATTATTATTATTACTATTACAACTGTTATTACTATTATTATTACTTTTAAAAGACATAGCATTATCATTAACTTTAATTTTAGCATTATTATTATTACTACCACTGTTTCAATCAATAGGAGTATTTTTTGTTTTACTCCCATTAGCAGTGGGTGGTATTTTATTACTGCTACGATTTGTGTTATTGTTACTATTGTTATTATTAATTTTAATATTAACAGTCTTTTTCAACGCCAAGCCCTTACTTCCTGTTTTATTTATTTTATTAATATTATTATTTTTACTAATACTGCCATTGCTAACCTTTTTATTATTATTGTTATTGTTATCGCCGTTGTTACTACTATTACTATTATTATTGTTATTATTATTATGACTCTTATTTGCTTTGTCTGCACCGAGAATGCGTTTTTCGCGACCTAAGCTATCAGTAGCAGCACCTGATTTCACCGTCGACCCCATCGCGTTGCATTCCTGGCATATGTAACTAGTATTATTGTCAGTATTATCATCCATGTTATTATCAAGTACCGACCAAACTTGGCAGATATCATGATATGGTTTATCGCAGTCGTTACATCTGCGAATAACAGCATTAGGACGATTTATTTTCTTGCATGTTGTACATGACAACAGTGCCACAATTATTATTAATAATTAAATGACTCAAGAAATACACCAGTAATTTGTTGCTATAATTGGTTAATTATTACTTTATTAATCTGCTTAAGTTCGCCCCGAGTTGGATCCGCAAATGATTGCTAAAGTTCAAGATAAAACTCAAGATCCAAAAACCCAGAATCCAAAATCCAAAATTGAAAATTCACAATTAAAAATTGAAAATTCGAAATTTAAATTTAAACTCAAGACGATTCCCGCGCTCAGTTCAAAGATGCGCACGTTCGAAGTCGACAGTGCAACCAACCTACGAGAAATTCGGTGCAGATGTACCCGCGCTCTAGTGGCAAAAATTATTCGCACACATACAGCGCCGATGACTAGCGTTTTCGCGCGACTGGAAGAGGCCAGCACTCCCCAAAAGATCTAACCTCAACGATTTTTTCTGTCTTGCACCACAAGCGAACCGCCACCCCGATGATCTTCTCCTTGGCTCGACGTTGATGATGACGGCGATGAGAGAGAGAGAGACCCGACGACGACGGTACAGATGAGAGACAGAAGGCTGGAAAATCCCGGTGACAGCCAGAAGTTGAGGTTATGTCGGCCCGCCGAATTTCAAGCAGCGAAAAATGCCAAAGTGCACCGTTCTTCCTTCAATAAATTATTTTAACAGGACCACACTAAAGTATATTTGCAGCCACCTGTAAAATAAATCCACGCACAGCGTGGCGACAGTAATAATTCTTGAGAAATTTGAGAGAGAGAATACAGATCTACTTACTCGCGCGCAGTCCTTTCCACATATATACATTTTGTCTTGAAGCGTGCTATAATTCTCAAAGTAATGGCCTTTTAGGTTATGCGCAAAGAAATTTGCTGCTAAGGCAACAGGGCTTAAGTATTTTCCCAGTTGAGTCAATTCATTAGGATTAATTGACAGTACATTACTTTCATCGGAGGCTAATGCCAACAAATCTTCAAGGGCTAGTGCTAGTGTACAATCTGTGTGCTGGATTTTTTTTTCTAGTTCGTCTATAGCTTTATTATATTCGACTATTTTCTGAATATCTTGATTAGTTACAACTAAAAATCCTCCATGATCATTGCGTAATGTGTCAATTAAGAATGCGAATGAGTGTATCACGTGATAACTTATTTCATCTACTACTCTAACCATTTCGATATCAATGGTCCCATCATACATAATATACTTTATTTCTACGGCGTAGATACTTTTTACCTTCTGTACTGATGAATCCAAAAAATTAATCAACTCCTTTGTGTCACTTGATGTTACGTCTAAATAGCATCTATTGATATATATGTACTCTTTTTTGGAATTGATCGAAAAACTGATAGCATCAATTTCATTGTTCTCTTGATATGTAGCAACACCTATGACTTTTGTGAATTCACTAGAAATGTTCTTTTTGTGCATACTTTCAATACTTTCTTTCAAAATTCTGTTCTGTAGATCTTCAACTTCTGGTATTTTATATGCTGGGTCTAATGCGTTCAATAAACGTCTGCAGTGCGTGGAATTCACTTTCTTACAATCGATATTGTAGTATAATAAAAATTGTAGGAATAACTTATCTTTCTCTCGTACTTCTATTTCATTCTTTATCGCATTAGGGGGTGACTGCATAAGGCTGCTGGACGTTGCTTGTAGCTAAAATAATAAAAGATTTATTATGAAAATGAACATATATACAAAGTACATGAACATATATAAAAATATTTCAATACTTTTTTAGTCGGTGTTACTATATTGTGAGATGTAGAATTGTCTGTAGATTCTTCTTCTTCTTCGGCATTTTCTCTTGTTGTTGCACATAATGGTGATCACTCTATCAACTTCGCTTTTTTGTAAAATTAAGTGTAAAATTAGATAATTATTACTATTTCTATCTTTATCAAAAGTCCCGATATCACAATATAGACACTTGTTTATGTATGGTATACTATATTTTTTCAATTAAATTAATTTGAGCTGCCATTGTTGCTCTGCTGGGTTGTCTGTTGTTTGTGACTTCGTAGTTGTAAGGTAGTTTTCGTAATTTGTTTATTTCTTGTGTTCTTGTCTGTATTTACCTGCCTTTGATAAAGCTGTTTATTAGTGTGTATATTGCATAAATGTTTCATAGCACTTGATTCATCTCATCTTAGTAAAGTCGGCTCTAACGGGTAATCATTAGAGTTAATGTAATGTTTTATTTTCTTGAGTATACTTGATCCTATTAGTTGGTATGTGGTCCGTTGGTAAGCTTGTTCTATATTTTTCCTCACACCTGCACGGAAAGTACAATTTCCGTCCTTGGCGCCTGGAGGGAATGTGCATTTTCCGTGCTGGTGTAAGGAAAAATAGTATACGCGCCACGGGAAGAAAATTATTGCACTCACTCGCGTTATGATTATCTGAGCACTTAATACAAGCTGTCTTATTTCTACATTTGTTTGCACTATGGTAACGTCGTCGTATCTCTAATTCTAGATAATATAACAAATGAAATAATAAATACATGGAGCCAACAAACAGGAAATAGGAAACCAAATATCAAATATATACAATTTTTTAAAGGAACTAAAGATTGAGAAGCAAAAATAGATTCTAATATAGAAAGATATAAACTTATAGAATCGGTTTTCGACAAAATTGATGAGATGGACCACATATTAACAATTCAGCCAGTCATATGAAGACATATGGAGATATTAACACCTAGGCTCAAATAAGGAGATTTTTTATTTTGATAGAGGAGTAAGAGGGAAACAAATATTCATCATCTCTATGTGTTCGCAGAAAAAACAGTCGTTTTACAATGATATCGTAGCTATTGATGATATAGTTTTTACTTCGACATGTAAACGTGATTCAGCTAACCAGCACAAAAAGATGTTTCCACATTATACAGTTACCTATGCAGTCGGATTTACATGCTCGGCTAGGCTCAACTCCTATCAAAGAATAGCATATGCAAGAAATAAAAATCCGACAACAGAAAAATTTACGACGGTAAGATCCATGTTAGTAAGGATTTGGTATACCGATGTGCATGGACACAAATATAAGATCATTATAAAATCGAATAATAGATACGATCGAAATAAAATGTACAAAAATATAGAATCTAATAGATAAGGTAGAAATATAAGATACAAAAATATTGAATCTCATAATTTGTGCAATGTAATCTTAATTATCGTGAATTAATTTTTGTGACATCATCACATACTAACAAGTAGACAAAAATATAGAATCTCTAACATAATTTAGCTTATATAGCAAAAAAATACCCCTGGTGGAGGTCATTCTGTTTCCTAGCCAAGGCTGACCAAGGACGGATAATGGAATGTAGTCTACAGTATTTAGTGGTCCGTTAATGGCTGGTCCTGGCTGGGCAGTTGAATGATTTCTATCAGGGACAGGTATACAAATTGTTGAACAGAGTCAAAAATACTTTCATAATCCAACCAAAGTTTGTTGTGTGAATATGAGAACTTGTGAAGGATAGTAGGATCTCAGTAAGGAAGTCCCACACAAATTCGTGTATAAATAATTTTTATTCTTCCAGTGTTGAAAAGTTGAAAAGAAATACAAATTTTTATTACGTATTTTTTATATGTGATTTTCTCAAATTTATTCAAAAATTCTTTATAAGAAAATTACTAAAAACTAAATTTTACCTTATTTTTAAATGTTTGAAAATGTGCGCCTGGATGCGCCATATGGCGCGCACTCTTGACTCGCACACATCCGCACTTGTGTCCTATCTAGTAGACCTCAGAACCCTTTTGTACGGGAAAAATCAAATTTTCCTTTCTGCAAAGTGCCCGCGGTCTAAGGGCCTGTCGTTCCCCACTAACTGGTCAGAATGGGCACTAGTTGAGTCACGATGCGCAGGAGTTTTCATAAAGTATTTTCTGCTGCCAAGTCCTTGGCACTTAGCTTCCTCCTATTCCGCTTTTTGTTAATGTTTTAAATGTTATCAATGTGAGGTACAATGCAGTTTGACGCACGCATTTTCGTGCATTCTATTATTTTCGCATTTTCATCATTCTACTTATATCATAGAAAAAAAGGCATATGACAATCTGTTGATTATTATCTAATAATCAGCTGATAATCTACTGCTAATCATGCCAAAACGTCAGCTGATTACTAGGTGATATCAACTTAATATTTTTATACGTTAGTATTTATATAGATATGAGGAACAGCGCATGTTAAAAGGTGTTCCTGTTCTCTATTCTTTTTAGCGTATAAGGGGTCTAACATAGCAGATAGCATTGAGCGATTTAATCTTAATTATGAATTCTGTCTATGGGTTTCAGGCCGAATATTCGGTTTGCCCGTTTTTGCGTTTGATAGTCCGGTCCTATCTTTTTTTATGCAATTCAAAAAGCAAAATCTAGACAGTAATGTATAGATATTAAAACATTAAAGCTAAAGTGGTTGATTTACTTTTTAATTGCAAAATGTGGGTCTGAGGCTGCGCGAAGAGTTTTAGTTTTAGTTTAGTTAATATTATGCTCTACCTGAAAACTTATGTTGATATCTTATGGATGTTGGAAGAGCTATTCTTAATTAATATTTTTGAGAGGCTTACCTATTAGTACACTAAGAACGTTTATAATGATACTATATTTTTAACTATTTTTATAACTAGGTTTGGGAAAAGAATGCCAACAAGCATAATGTAAGCGTTAATTTTAATAAGTGAATGCACATAGTGCAGTAGAATAATACTTAAACATAGTACCTTCCTGTTATAAGCATCAACTAGCGTGCAAAGTCTTGACTAAAAATATTATTGTGGTCTTAACGAAAATAAGTAGAACTATCGGGTCAAACGAAGTAGCGGTGTTTGCTAGACTAGAAACATCATATATCGCCAATTGCTATATGCGTGCGGCATGGATGACGACGTGTGCTGAGCATTGGGCCATATAATCATTGATATTTTTTGCTAAATAGTTGTTTGTTACTATATTTTAGCTGTGCAATGTTGATTAGAGTGTTATAATGATAGTTTTCAATTAATACTTACAGCATCAGAAGCAGTTGTGGTGGTAAGTTGTGTGTGCCTTATAAAATTGCAATAAATATAAATACAGCGGATTCGTCAAAGGCGTGATGTATGGTGATTGTTTCTAGCAGCAGCATTATATTTAGGGACTATTACAGTATCATAATTTTTTTTATTCTGATTCGTTGAAATTGATAAGTATTTCTATTTTTAATGTTTCTATATTAATACCGCTTTCTTTCTTTAATTTTTGACCTATTTTCACGATGTAGAGTATCACCTTCTGGTTGCTATAACCTTGACCTTGAATTTGGTTCTGATGGTTATGTCAAGGTCAAAGTGAATTTTCAAGCGGGAACCCTCGCTTTTGATCTCCGATTTGATAAAAATAAGAGAATGCATGTTGAAAATGCTAATCAAGGCCATGGTAAGGTCGTGTCAAGGCCATTTTACTGTGCACTTCAAAAGTTAATAAATATTTGAAGGTTAAAAGACATCAAAGACCTTAAGCATTTGTCTAATTTTAAGGTAAAATTAGTCTAAAATATAAAAAAAAAACATAAAATCCATTGATTTTTTTAAGACTAATCTTTCTTACTTGGTATTTAACATTTTTTTATAGATAGAAAATCAGCCAAGTACCTATGACTTTTTCAAAGTCATTTACTTTCTATTTTTCGGACTACCCAGAAACAACGACGTGGACGTAATAGGATTATGTTTCCTTTGGGGTGCTTTATTTCAGTGAGTCCCCTTGCCTCTCACTGGGGTGCTTGTTTAACGTGAGTCCCTTTGCCTCTCACAGGGGTGCTTGTTTAACGTGAGTCCCTTTGCCTCTCACAGGGGTGCTTGTTTATTGTGAGTCCCCTTGCCTCTCACTGGGGTGCTTGTTTAACGTGAGTCCCCTTGCCTCTCACTTCTCGTTTTGAAATTAATTTTTGAGTATGTACTCAAATTGCCGACCGTTTGTGTCGATACACAGTTGAATTCTTCTCAAAAAATGCCTTACCGTGGAAAGCAAGATATTTCTTGGAATTGCTGCACAAGCTGTTCGTATGCGTTCCATCATGTCTTCTCGTGTCGTTGGTTGCTGCTCGTAACAAGTGTTTTTTAAATATCCCCAAAGGTAAAAGTCAGGTGAAGTCAGGTCAGGCGAGTTAGAAGGCCATGCAACTGGACCTCCACGTCCAATCCATTGGTTTGGGTACCGTTTGTTAAGAAATCTTCTTACAATCCGTGCAAAATGTGGTGGTGCACTATCCAATTGCACCCACATTCTTCGCCTGGTCTCTAAATCAACATCTTCAAGCAAGCCAGGTAAATGGTCTCTTAAGAATTCTAAAAAACAGTGTTGGTTGACATTACCGTTAAAAAAATAAGGACCAATCACATATCCATTTACAATACCACACCAAACGTTTAAACTCCAACGATGTTGATTATCAACTGTTCTGTGTCAATGTGGATTGACATCTGACCAGTAATGGCAGTTATGTCTGTTTACTTCCCCAGTGTTTTTAAAAGTTGCTTCATCTGAAAACATAACAAATGTGAACAACTTTTGATGATGTAATGCCCATTGACAAAACTGAAGACGTTGTGCAAAATGCCGAAGCGTTAGTTCTTGAGTTAAAGTAATGTGGTAAGCATGATATCTTTGGGCTTCAAAAATCCTAAGAAATGTTGATTTTGGTATTCCATGTTGTCTTTCTATTTCTCGAGAACTAATGTGGGGATTGAGGTGAATGACTGCAAGAACTGTTAAAAAACGATTGTCATTTTCTCCATACTCGTGGCGACGACGTTCACGATGTAATCGACCTTCTCGTGCTCTAGTGGTTATATCTCGAATGGTAATGTTAGTTAGATGTCGCCTATTTGGATAACGTTCAGAGTAAAGTGCAGCTGCACGAATATAAACACCTTGGCACTCTCCTTAAATCATAATCATGTCTACAATTTCATTTGGGGGGTAATCAGCCATCTTATATTTTTACAAAATTAACTACTGTATAAAGATAAATGGTGTTCTCGCTATTTCAGATACTTATCCGTTAGCCCGTCGCTCACCCACGATCTCTAACACGGATAGTTATATTTGCACAGGTGGTACTTAGATGCGCAACAATGAAAGTAGCAACACTCTTATCGAAAGTCGAGAGAAAATATTCGAATATTGTTTTATATTGGTGTATGTAGAAAATTTTTTCTTCCTTTCATTTACAAGTCCTTGATTTAATATTTGTTGCCGCAGCAATAGATTTGTTAACGTATCGCAACATGCATTCCTAATTTGTTAACGTATTGCAACAACATACTCGAAAGAAACACTTCACGGTGATTTTCACTCACAAGATCCCACTACGAAGACGGTCCTACTGAGCGACGGGCTAACGCATAAGTATCCGAAATAGCGAGAACACCATTTATCTTTATAGAGTAGTTAATTTTGTAAAAATATAAAATGGCTGATTACCCCCCAAATGAAATTGTAGACATGATTATGATTTTAGGAGAGTGCCAAGGTGTTTATGTTGATTTAGAAACCGGGCGTAATTTTACCTTAAGAGTGCCAAGGTGTTTATGTTGATTTAGAAACCAGGCGTAATTTTACCTTAAAATTAGACAAATGCTTAAGGTCTTTGATGTCTTTTGATCTTCAAATATTTATATTTAACTTTTGAAGTGCACAGTAAAATGGCCTTGACACGTCCTTACCATGACCTTGATTAGCATTTTCAATGTGCATTCTCTTATTTTTACCAAATCGGAGATCAAAAGCAAGGGTTCCCGCTTGAAAATTTACTTTGACATAACCGGCAGAACCAAATTCAAGGTCAAGGTTATAGCAACCAGAAGGTGATATTCTACATCCTTGATAACTGTTTTCGAAAACATTTCAATGTTTCCAACCGTTATTCCGAGGTAACACCCATTATTTACCAATTATCGTAAATTTGACCTTCATATGACCTTTCATGACCTTAATGAAAATATCATTTTGAACGTAAAATTTTCTGCTCTTTTCTAATACGGAATAAAAAATAGATCTTCCTATTTAAAAAAATGACCTTGACCTTGAAATGACCTTCAAAAACAAGTTCAAGGTCAAGTTCAATGGTACCAATAGTAGACCCCCTCTGACTTCTACAACTTTTGTCTAAAACATTTTTCTGTATCCAACCATGATTCTGAGATATTTCCTATTATAAATTAAAATGGTCCACCCTGTATAAGTTAATGGTTAGGTGAAAAAATAATCGCCAACGAGTAGAGATAACATTTTTTTATTAGCTGATATTTTTGAGGCTTAATCCTTTCTTTTGTAGGCCTAAAATTATGCTATTTTTAACTTATCAGTGAAAGTACATCATCAAAAAAAACATGGTAGTTACGTTTTATTGAAAGAAGGTGCATGGGAAGAGCGTTATGTGTCGTGGCCGAGGTGTTATGTGGCCAAACGGCAAAGGGACACTGACACTGCAGTGGAGTGTCAATGTCCCTTTGTCACGAATGTGTCAGTGTCCCTTTGTCGACCTTCAACTATAACAGACGAGTATTAGAGTCAGTTACAAAGAGTTGTGCGCACACATCTCTGTAGGACACTTCCACCGCCACTACAGCGTAGCGCCGTATTTCCTTTATCATTGTGCGTACACAGAACAAAGGAAATACAGCCGCAACAAGGAGTGTAGTCGTACACACACTTCTCCACAAGACTTTTGAAGAACACCACACCGTGGTCCGTTCCTTACCCTACTGTACCTGTGTTGCGATAGACCGAATTGTAATACCACCGTAACTCGATATTGTAAACACGCCGAATTTGGCAACTGTTGTAAACGAAATCTTTCTAAATCACTCGTGTTGGTTTATTTGTTTCAGATTGGCTAGAGGCCATGCTCCGCCCATTACCTGCGCGAATGTCGCACGCGGTGGCGTGCGGCTAGCTCCTGGCTGGCTGGGCAACGGCGGTTTGGCCGCGCCCTCCTCCTTTCTCTGCTCCATCCTCCCTAAAACAAAAAGAAAACACACATTAATCTATTTTGCTCTCGCACCTCGCGGCGGGATCCAGCGCTCAAGTTCGTCGACGTAAACTTTGGTCAACTGCCACGAACTTCCGTCACCGTAGCCCAGTATGTAAACAATCGGGGATTTTACCTCGACTATCTCATATAAGGGCCTCCCAGTGCGAAGCTAACTTTCTCGACACCTTATTCGCTGCTTCAGATAGGACATGGATTTTTCGCATAACCCTATCTCTTACCTGGAAATGCGTGTCTTTTCTGCCCTTATTATATACTCGCTCCAGACTCTCCGTGGCTTGACTCGCGAATTTCGCCACTAAATCCCTCAACGCATCCAATCGCTTCATTCGCTCTTCCCATTCCTCTGGCTCTCGCCTCTCAATCGGCTTGCCCGCCTCGATTTCGCGGCGTAAACTCAACACAGGGCGGGGGTGGCGCCTATAGTTGAGAAAAGCCGGCGAAACTCGAGTAGACGCTTGTGTTGCCGTATTGATGGCGTGACGAAACTCATGCAGGTGCACATCCCAGTCGCGATGATCGTTCTTCACGAACGTCGCTATCATCGTCTTAAGCGTTCGATTCGTACGCTCCACTGGGTCGGCCTGCGGGTGACAAGGCGGAGTTGTGATGTGTTTTACACCATAGATTTCCAATACCTTACGGAGATGTTGGTTATCAAACTCCTTGCCATTATCTGGTAGGAAAAATTTAAGGGTTTCCCACCTGAATAAAATCAGCTCCTCGAATGGTCTGACCACTGACTTAGCATCCGTCTTTCTCTACGGTTTCATCTCTATCCAGCGTGTAAATAAATCTTGAAACACGACCAGATATTTAAACCTATTCTTACTCGGCGGAAAATCCATGAGATCAGCTGCTACGATGGCCCAGGTCCTCTCGACGATACGCCATCCCATTAGTCCTTTCGCGCTACTCTGCACCGTTTTATATTTCTGGCACTCCTCGCAAGATTGCACAAAGCGGTACACATCATGGTACGTTCCTCGCCAGTAATATTCTCAAGCCACTCGGTCATATGTTTTCTCAATTTCCAGTGTAATCGGGTCGAGCAGTGCATCACTGCGCCAACGATAAAGTACACAGTCTTCGATGCACCAGCCTGGATACTTTCCCGAGAAATTCTCAACTTGCTCTCGCAGTTTCAAATATTCCGGGTCAGTAATCTATTCGAAGGCGGCAACGGTATCTTCGCCGTTGTCCTCGCTTCGAGACAGCGCATCAGGAAAGTGATTCAATTCACCTTTCCTATAAATTATCTCGAAATCCCACTGCTGCAGCTCAATCGCCCATTTCGCTAGGCGGCCGCTGGGATCTTTTAAATTTTTCAGCCACTGCAGGCTCTTGTGATTGGTTATCACGCTGAAGCTGTACTCCTCAATGTACGGCCAAAGCTTTTTAATAGCCCAGATCACAGCCAAACACTCTTTCTCTGTCGTCGTATAATTTCTCTCAGCTGACGTCAGCACTCGGCTAATGTACACTGTGGGGTGCTCGCCATCTTCTCCCTCTCGTGTCAAGACAGCCCCAATAGTCACGCCACTGGCGTCACACTGCACTTTAAACGGCATCGAAAAATCAGGCCGTGCGAGTTCAGGGGCCACAGTAAGCGCGTGCCGTAGCGCTTCAAACGCCTCTTGCTGCTCTTCACCCCACTCCCACTTTTGCTCTTTCCGCAGCAGCCCAACGCCCAGAACGCGTCTCAGCTGTTTCACAGTTCTCGGCGCCGGAAAGTTTCGCACAGGCTCTACTCTGTCAGGATCGGGGCGTAAACCCTCGCTATCCAGAAGAAACCCTAGATACGAAATCCGAGAGCAACAGAACTCACACTTCTCTCGATTTACGACCAATCCTGCTCCGGTGAGTCGCTTCAGGACAAACTCGAGCCAGGTCGTCGAGGTAAGCGAATACCGCTGGTTCGCACGCAGGACCAAAGAGGTCATCTACAAGCCACTGCTGTAAGTTTTAAACTGCCACAGGCTTGAGCTTGGAACAGAAAACGCCGTATACTTTCGACTCTCCTTCGAAAGCGGAATCTGGTAAAACGCTTGTTTTAAATCGACCTTTGTGAGATAACGAGCATTGCGCAGCCTGTCTGTAATTGAGTCCATACTCGGAATCGGATGTTCATCCTTTTTGGTTACTCGATTAAGATCTCTGTATTTGACACAGAACCTCCACGTTCCGCCCGATTTACGAATTATAACAGGTGCACTCGTATAGTCACTGGCTGACCTCTCCATTATTCCCTCGTTGAATAATCGCTCTACCTCCTCGACTGCGGCTCTCTGCTTCGCTGGGGATACACGTCTTTGCTTATGTCGAATTGGCGTAAAATCAACCAACTCGATATGGTGGTCGGTGAGATGCGTTATCCCCAACGAGGAACCTTGGTCTTTCAACAACTTCTCTACTAACTCCTCTACTCGCTCACGCTCCTTATCAGTGATATTGGTTAGGCCTGCACACTCAGCGTAGACAGTGGCTTCCTCTTTGCCAGTTAAATCGGCAAATGGCTGCCACTCTCCCTTGCCTGTGCACCACAAGCCTCTTCCCAACCGTACGTCCCAATCGAACTTTTTGCAGAAATCCATGCCCAGGATTATCGCCTGTTCGAGCTACGGTGCGGCCTTGAAAGATATGACTTGAGCTTCGCCTCCAACATCAAGCATTAACTCCATCTCTTCGAGAATTTTATTTAAATGTCCCCTGGCGGTGCGTAACATGGTGCTACTTTTCCTTAATCGATCCCGAAACCTCTCCGTGATTTCTGGACCAATCAAAGAGAGCGTCGCCCCAGGATCAAGCAGGGCTTGATACACCTGCCCACTTAGACTTATCCTCAGAAAATTCCTATTCTCTGTATTCACTCCTGTTATTACCTCCTCTTCACTCAACTCGTCACCCACAATACCCTCAGGCGTCTCGAGCTGGGTAGGGTTGTCCACCGGGTGGAAAGCCACGCTCTCCTCCCCCGCAGCTTCCTTTCCCTTGCCCTCTGGTGACACCCAAGACGGCACGGACAAGTGATACTCTCGATAAGCTGTTCGAGCTTCGCTTCTGTCCCACTTTTTCCTATCACCTAGCAGTTTTATGAGCTTCTTCACTAACTCCCCTAATTCAGCGAACCAGGAGACCTCTTCGCTCTCCCATGTCGCAGTATCGCTGAATTGATTTAGAGAATTCGTGAAAGTCACCTGCTTTTTCCCCTTCTCATACACCGCTGAGCTTCTCGGGGGTGAAGATCTATTTATCTCTGCGCCCCCAGTCTCAAGTTTCCCAAACTTTCAATAATTTTACTGCAGTCGGGGCACGAGAGTGCAGTGCTACCCTTTCTTCCGCAACCCTGACACGAGACAGGCGCTCCCTGCTCACTTACCCGCTGAGTGCACTGTCTCGATGTGTGTGCCTTCAGTGTGCATCGGAAACAGACAATTTCGGGACACTCTGAAGCGCGGTGCCCTACTCTGTGGCACGTAAAACATGCTCCCAATAACTCTCCCTCCCTCACATTCGTCGCTCTCATTGGCGACTGGGCTGCTCCCGCACCTGGATTCCCAGTACGTGGCTGAAACCCAGCGCCCCTCTGTTCACGTGCCGAGTTCTGGCTTGGCGGAGCACTCTTACTTTGAGAGTTGCCCCTGCCAGTGCTCGACTACATACTCGCAATCGCAGCCCTTTCTGTCTCGGAGGTCGAAGGCGAGACCGTGGCTTTCTTCGCCTTTGCCTTCTTCCCCTTTTTAAGAGTTCCCTCTTTCGGTCGAGCAGCGCCACTGTTATATGCCGCGCCGGGAACGTGCATCTTCTCGGCTGGCGGGGGTGGTTTGTAGTGGCTATCCAGATCTCACTGTTTCTCCCAGCAACGACCATAACGCACCAAATCCTCCATACTATCGATGAGCTTATCACCGATAGGTTTACGGTATTCGGGGAGAATGTTGCGGTACGCTATCCGCAACACCTCTCGATCTGACGGAGGCCGATGGAAGCGCGACACAATGTATTCGAATTTGCTAATAAACTTAGCAATCTTCTCTCCTTTGTGCTGCGTCCTCCTTCTTAGATCCTCCATTAGATCTTTCCGATTGTACTCTTGCACGTAGCATCGGCGGAAAGCCAGACAGAACTCATTCCACGTCTGAATTCTGTCTCGCTTAGCCCGGAACCAATGTCTAGCATCACCCTCGAAAATACAGGGTAGGACGCTGAGCCATTCCGCGTCGGTTCCTTTTGCTTTCCGTCGGCAATTGCTCAGCCGATCAATAAATTCCTCCGCATTCTCACTCCGGCCTTCCCCTGTGAACTTGAAGTCCCAATCCTTAAGGAGGTTGTATAGTGTAACGAAAATGGTAGGAATTTGATAAAAGTACATTCAAACAATTAATTAAGTTATTATAAGTGCACTCAAAAAATTTTAGATCATTTAACCACATGGTTATCGTAATAATGATGATTAAAGTTTTGCATTTTAACACGGGCGAGATACAAACCGACCTGCAGCCAGCACTTTAACGTTACTTTTGATATTTATAAAAAAGTAAGATCGTAATAGAAACTTTTGCCTCGTAAAGCCAAAGTATTGTTTTATAACATGGTCCTTTAAAATATATTATCTACCAGCCGTGAGAATAGTTACGATTGAATAAGTAATGCAAAATAGGCGAATTCTCGCGAGATGAAAAGGTTAGCTGAGCGACTTGACAACACCGCGCAAATATATATAGATATAGAGTTACGCACATGGAAACGAATGAAGAATTTGAATTATTGGCGGGCAATGAAAAGCGCTTGTGTATATAATTGCACGCATATTATTTTCACTTGTCATTACTATTTTATGATTTTTTATTATAAAATATTATTAGACAAATTTTAGAGGTTATGAAATTAGTTACATATAGGAATGACATTTTTTTTAAATGATTTTATTGTAGATACAAAATATAACAGATCTTATAGTAACAAAATTAACAATCAGCTATTTTTAAAATGTTCTATAAAATTATTAATAATCTTCTTACTATTTATTAAATGTTTCATTTTTTTATATGGTTGTTTTAAAAGTGAAACTAATTTCTCTTCTCCGGTTTTATATGCATCTAATAACTGAGCATACTTTATTCCTGCCTCCGACAATCGTTTCCTCATAGCATCAGATATAAGATCTTGTAAAGGATTTAAAGATTCGTAAGCTTGTTTCGTTTTTTCTCTAAGCAATGGTGCTTGTGAATACGTCTTAAAACTTTTGCAATCTTCCAATAAAGATTCATAATTAAAATTTTGAAAAACGAGTTGTTCTAATAAAAATATATCATAATTTGCATCATGAGCTTTATCAGTCGGAAGCGATAACAGTTCTGATGCTAAAGTCGTCAATTTTAGAGCACCTTTCCCTTTTTTATTTGGAAACTTTTTACGAAACAGCGGCAAAGTATCAACAAAATTTTCTATTACTTTTTCAAACTCTAATTGTAAATCACATTCATTAATAATTCTAATCAATCGCGGTGCATCAAAAGCACAATTATGCGCAATTAATGTACATTGTTTGTTGAATTTTTTTAAAAATTCTAACATTTGTCCTACTACTACTCGAAGCGGCAATGACACGATACGTTCCCCATGCAAATACAAATTTCCGTCGACGTTACTCAAACCATTAACTTCTGTAACTTTTGCAGGTATAGGTCTCTTTGGGTAAATATACTGATTGAATGTGAAGTTGCCACATTTCATGGCAATTTACAATACGTCACAATTATTGTTTAGCCCAGAAGTTTCCAAATCAAAAAATATTATTTCCGTTAGATCGTTTTTAAAAAGATTTTCTGAACTTGTTACTGGGATCGTTTTTATTACGCCTTCTTCTGGCTGGCTGTTTTGTTCTGGTGCAATAACGTTTGCGAGTCCCATATGACTTTCATACGTCGTTCCTTCATTTTTTTGCTTTTTATTTTTAAGTTGTGTTCTATATTTTTGCAAAACACGACGCCTGGCTTTGAACAGTACAGTTTTTGCTTTTAAAGATTTTAACTCAGCTGCTTTTACTGTTTTTGTTACATGTTTTCTTAAATGTTTTCCTGGACTTAATTTAATACTTTCCATTGCTTTCTCAATGTAAGATTCATTTAAATTTTTCTGAGAAACTGCACAGGCATATCGATAGTCTGCTGATTCGCTGGTACTGTAGCAAATGGCTTTTGGAGCTTTTCTGGCCATAATAGCATTTAAGCTCTCATTAGCTTGGCTAGATGCTCCGGCAAAGTAAGTGTTGGCATTATCAGCAAGATTACTAAAAATATTTTTTAACTCTTCAAATAAAACTGTATTTTTTAATCCACCAGGTATTGTCTTATGAATATAGTTTTCTGGATCTTTTACAAATCCGCACCATGATCCGCAATTTTCGTGATTATCAAACGCATGATATGGAATATTCCGTACAGCAGATGCCATTCCATTAAGATCCCCTTTGTTCTGAGCCATCGCATACGTAAAGCAGCGGTGTAAATATATTATTGACTCTGAATTCATTTCGTTCTCCGGATTTTTTTTTTTATCAATTTTGTAGAGTAAATTTTTCACTCCTTTTGACATGTGATTCTTGTCAGAATGTTTCAGTACGACATGATCACTAGCTTTTCTCACAGAACTAATGCTGGAACTGTCATTATCACCGATAAATATTCCTATTTCAGCTTTAATGTTTTTTAACACTGAACTATTTGTAGCAAGATCAGCGGCTGCATCAGCTTCCATTGCCTTAGCAGATCCGTAAAAGTTTATCCTGCAATCGTGATCATCCTTGGGATGTCCTATGTCACACATGCGACATTTACGGTTTCTGGTTGTGTAATCCATAACACCACCGCTCAATGGCCCAATCATGCTCAAATACCCGTTTAAGCTATCATACTGCTTTCCATTTCCGCGCTTACTCCAGCCCATATCAAAAGCTCCAAGTAAACGAACCTTTGAATCTTTGACGTCTGACTCAGATACAGAATTACATTCGTTAGATGTTTCAACTTCTCTCCTAATGTCGTTCGGTAATTTTGAATCTGGGACAATTAAAAAATTGTTTCGCATATCTTCAGGTCTGGAAAAAATATTATATTACTGTAACATTATACTCTATTTACTTAATATTGGCGTTCTATAGCATTTCGAACGAAAGATGCGTATATTTTAATTTAAAGAACTTACAAAAGCTGCTCTATATTTTCTTTATTTTCTATAACCAGTGTTCGTTCTTTTTCTGCAACTTCCATGCAGCTTTGTTTTGCAACTAGTTCTATGATTGGCCCGACTTCTCTCTCATAATATTTGAATGTCTTGATCATCATGAATGGAATGTTTAGAATTGCGAAAAATTTTGCTATAGTAGTGTATCCATTGCCAGTGTGCAAGGTAGCTGTCGCCGAAATAACAAAAAAAAAAAAAAAAAATTAGTTAGTATTAATATCTATGTAGAAAAAAATTTAGCGTGTTGTAATAACTTATAATTTCAATTAACTGCTTACCCATTACGGTTTTAGAATTGAGATCAAATAACGGTTCTCCAGTTGTTGTCGTATGGATATGTCCAGTGGGAACATCATTCATGAGTAAACAATTACGACATTTCACTTTAAATATAGAGCCTAAGCCTCTTCTAGCTTCACTTGTAATGTCATCTAATGACAAAATACTTTTACAAAACGTACAATACATGTGGCTCGCAAGCACACGAAAATCGACGATCCTCAAACCTTCTACCATACAATCCGGTCTCACATCAATATTATTATCGTCTCTCTTCGTATCAATAATTTTCTTCATACTTCTACCTGCAGCCACTTGTTTCTCCTTCCTACTAAGTTGTTTGTCACTTATAAATCTGCCTTTATGACGTTGCTTTGATTTCGGCATTTCGTTGTTCGCGAGATCTCTCTGTGTTTTCGAGGTTAAGAATCGCTGTTTGTTTACGTTCGTACGCGGATGGGGCTTTACGGCTCGCGCGAGCTTCGGCGTCTTCGACTGCTGCGAGCATTGCTGCCAACCCACCCAACCGTGCAATAATGTGCAATGTTGCCACGTTTTCGAACCAATTTGAAGGTACATAAAAACAGATATTTAGACTATTGTTCATTGTTTTACGGCACCGGCATAACTTTATATACAATCACGAATAAAAATAATGGTAATAAAGTATCTGCCACTGCTTCCATATGCGAATGACAAAGTTTAGATTTTCGATGTTCGAGTTGGTAATGATTTCTCGCTAAGCAGTGCCAATGCTGTGAGTGTCTAATATCAGCATATCTTCCCCCCTTGCCTTTACCCCTCGCCGCGGTATACAACCTCCTTAAGCCTCTTGGTGATACGGGCCGTGTTATCATGGCCATCACGGCGAGAGTGTGCAGAGCTCACCTTGCTGGACTCGTTGTCACTGCTAAGGAGGCTCACGCTTTTTCTCGGGCTTCTACCATGCGAGACCTTCACGTCCACATCCCTCTTTACTCTCTCACTCTCTTTTGCCCTCTTTGCGCGACGTTTACTCGCGTGAGGGACTTCCCACTCGCTCTCCGACTCCTCAGAGACCTGCCTCGCGCGGCTGGACCTGCGGCCTTTCGCCAGGTTCGCCGGAGCTGGCAGATCTCTCCTCTGTGTAGCGCTACCCCCAGAGGAATATAGTGGCAGTCCTACTCCTCTCGCAGAGGTAAGCCGTTGGCTTTTCAGCCTCAGCTCATCCTCTCCGCGAAGGATGGACTGTCCAACCTCTGTGCGCGCTACGCGTTCAGCTTTCGCTCTAGCAGCCTCTCGCACCTGCTCTAGGCGACGTTGCTGCTCTCTCTCTCTCTCGGCCTCTCGCTCTTCGCGCTCTACGCGAAGTTCTTCGAGCGTCTCATTATACACGCGCTCGCCCTCGGAAGAGAATTCTTCGTTGAAAACTCTCTTCCTGGCTTGCTCGTAGGTCATTCCGCTCGTGTGGGATTCTCCTATCCGAGCAGCGCGAGCGGCGAACAACTCGTTCGTCGCACTCAGAGACCTCCTCTGTGTAGCGCTACCCCCAGAGGAATATAGTGGCAGTCCTACTCCTAATTACCACCAATGAATAAAAATCCAAATAAAAGCAAATTTCCGAATATCGTATATTGCATGATTTGAATAATTTGGTGATAACTTTTTAATTTAATTTTTTTTTGATACAGTGTGCGTAAAGTGCGATTTTACGTACTTTGCACCTTTTTAAAATCGCATTTACGCTCCCTGTATCAAAAAATATTGTTCGATATATGTGCGAAAATTGATTGATTGATCAACTTTTACGCACTTGTATCGAAAACTACTATTTTCGCAATAACGGTATTTTTAATCATGTTTTACGAAAAATTTCTTATAATAATCATACATGAAAAATGATAGAATAATTTTTTTAATTACAGTTACACATTGTCAAGCTAAAATATGGAAAATTCACGATTTTTTAAAATTTACCGTTTCGCATGCTTTCGGTATTTTGTTGATTACTTTGCGAATAAAGTTTTTAAAAAATGAACTGATTGCAGAAGGATTCTGTGTACAATTTCCTATTAAAAAAGCTGTGAAAAAACGATTTTATTGTATGTAATTGTAACCGCTACATTAATGACCGACAAGATAAAGCTTATAGTGACAGCGAAAATTGCTGGGGTCTCCGGGAATTATTTTGTTATGATTTACTTGTTTATTGTAATAGTTTTAAGAGAGTTTATATAGAATGTTTCTTGAATTTTTATAATGTAATTGCAGGACCCCTAATTCCGTATAGGTATAATTGCAATTTTATTTAATAAAAAATTTATTTTAGCTTATATATATTTTTTTCTTTTCCTTTATACGTAAACCTATCCTCAGTCCTATGACAAAAATTACTTTATCTATGCTTGAAATAAGTAGCTTTGAATGTTTTAGATAAAAATAAAATTACATCATGAAATGTAAGCCTTCGGGACCCAAATCATGGCTACGGTTATTGGGTTACTATCAAATAGGTACATTTAAGAAATATAAATATTACTTTATTATCATTAGTCTAGGTTTAGTGAAAAAATATCGTTCTTCTTAGAAATTGAAAGAGTTGGTTTATTTGGACTCGTTACTGGTGGTCTATTCGGAATGGGAGGAGATGCTGTAGGTCTAGTTATTGTAGGGATGACTTTCACTTCTTATAGTTCCGTCTCTTCATAAACTTTTTGAGTTCTTCTTCTTTTCGAGTGTTTCTTCAACGGAGTTCAAAAATGCTCCGATCAACTGTATGGACCATCCATGAATTGCGTGCAGTGTATATCTTCTAATAATTGTATCTATTATTAGTGTTCCGACTTGTAAGATAATTAATATCATTATAATTACTGAGGAGAATGATCCCCATAATGTTCTTTTTTTTATTATTAATTTTTTCGTCTCACTTATAGCAATTTATTTTAATGTCTAATACAATGGAAATTGTTTTACATAAACAGGTATATAATCTATTAAATTTATCTCGTGCTCTACTATATTACATACACCAATTGTTTCCCCTCTAACCAACAAATATCGGCATTCGGTAAAATTAAAGCTTCAATAAATTTTCTCTTTTTCCGTGATAAATGGTTTAAACTAATTGTATTCATTAATAAATGTTTTCTTTTGCTATTACTTAGTTACGCAATCACCTCCATCCTTTTTCCTCCCTCAGTAGCTAAAAATATTGATCCACAATGTAAAGTTTCTTCTTCCCTTAGTAATTCTAACCCTGATATTCCTGCGTATGTCTCTGGCATATCTTCTTTATCGAAAGTTAAATAATTTATTGTATTTGTATGTTGTACATATTTTTGCTCACCTTCATAATTGACGTTGATTTTAAGTGTTTCAATTAGCGTAGGATAATCTCGAATGCTAAAGAAGTCTGTTTCTGCAGTTCTTTCATTGTTTTCTAGAGTCTCGTTAATGTTTCCAATAAATTGTTGACTTTGAATTTTGGAATCATTATGAAGTTCAGTAAGTTGAACTTTGTCCCAGATATTTGATTTTGCTTCTTCTATCTTTTCATTATGACATTCTAACAAAGTATTATACGATACATCATTTTCCATGAAACCCTTGTTGAAATTATCTTGGATTTTTTCTGCAGTATTTAATATTGTCTGTATATGATTTTCAATTAAATTTTCTGTTTTTCCTCTACATTTTCCTTATCCTCATTCATATTAGTTTCAGATATTACTTCAATTATTCTATTAGTATTAATTTTTTGTCACTTATTGCTGAATTAAAAATAATTTTTTTATTATTTATTTCTAATTATCCTTTGTCTAATCTTAATGTTTGTTCCGGAAAAACTTTTATTCCAATAATTCCATCGTACGAAATTGAGAAACTTGCTAATGTCACGTGAAAATCAAAATATATCCCGTTTATGGGTATTTTAATGGAACCTAGGGTTTTAATAGCTTTTTGTGTGATTCCCGATATTAAGATTAGCTTTTCATTATTTATATGATTCTTAGAAATATTATTTTTCTTAATAATGTTCAATTGTGCCCCACTATCTACCAGTAATTTATAATTAGTTCGTACATCTTTATTGTATAATTCTATATACTGCAATAAATTGTCTAATTTTAAAACATACGTTTGTATAGTTTGTTCTTTTTTATTATTTATAGTATCCTCGAAATGTTTACTTTCTTCTGACAGCATTATCGGTGTACTCCTTTTTAATTATTAATTTGAAGTGAGAGCGGTTTTTTTATTTGCTCTTCTTAGGAGCTCGCTCCAGGAAGAGTATTGCAGTTTTCCTGCCTATTTTTGAGTTTATAACATGTATCTACTACATGATTTTTTCTCTTGCAGAACGTATAGAAATCTTCTTGTTTTCTCTCCAGTGCTTTAATTATCTCACAATTCTGAACTTTATGTCCTGTTTTGTTACAATAATCACATATCATATGTTGAATATTCTGTCCTTGTTCTTCTAAAGCCATCAACTCTTCATGTTCAATTGTTTCGCAGACTGTACATACTCTGAACATCGATCTTCCATCGCCTGCTTTACAATATTTTATTGTAAGCCGTTTTTTTATTACATCTTTTGCATACTACATCTGGGTAATTTTGCACTGCATGACCCGTACTTTCGCAATATTCGCATTTTTCTCCGCTGTTTAACATTGCATTTGAACATCTGTTTGGGTTATGGCCTGGTTCATTATTCATAACCCATTCCTTGGCAATATTGACAATGATTATTCTGCTTTTTGTTCAATTGGCATGTGCCAATTGACTGACCTGGTTGACTGCAATATTTACAGATTTATTTTATTTGTTACGTTTCGGCAATTATTAGAGAAGTGAGCCGATTGTTTAAGTATATGCATACTCCTATCCGACAAAAAAGCGCTTTGTGTTTGTAATCTCTGCATATTTGACATGATAATACTCTGTGTGTATATTCGACTTTACTCTCATATATGTTGTTTACAATACTTTTATTCATATCTCTTCTATCTTCTATATCGCTTTCGATTTCTATTGCTGCTTTTGAGATATCTTGTACTGTATCTTCTTCTCTCAATTCATATTCGATTTCCGTTTTCAGTACTTTCTTATAGCTTCTGGCTGCTTCTCTATCTAATTTTTCCCCGAATTGTCTTTCTTTGTCTGCAGTTCCTCTTTCTAATTTTTTAAATTCTTTTACTTTTAATACTAGCTTTCTCAGTCTATAGCCCTGTATTGGACTACTGTCTTTTCTTATTTTTGTAAAATTTTCCGAATTTTCCAACATATTTCGTGTATATCATCTTCTATTGGATACAGTGTTCTAACTCAGTTTTTTGATCATCTATGTTTTTTATGCTTGCTACTTCTAATGCTTCTTCTGCTTCCCCACTCATTCTTACTTTCAATAAGCTTGTTACATTTTCTTCATCTACAGAATCTATTAGACTTTTTACTTGTTTTAATTTTTTTATATTCTCAATCGGTGTCAGATTTTTTCCATTATATTCCGGCACATAATCTGCTATATCTTTCAGATTTAGTTTTAATGGTGGCCGCGGTGCGACTCTTCTTCCAATTGACTCATTTACCATTTTTTCGCTTTGATCTAGCCGTCTTTCGTTGTCTCCTCTTGCTTTGTTTCTTGATTTATGCCTTTAAGATTTTTACTATTTTTACTAGTATTATCTTAAAATCAATTACTTTTTATAATAATCTCATTATTTAAAAGTAGTGTCAGTAAATTATTCATCGAAATTAATTTGACTCTCATCTTTGTCAAAAAATGTCAGCAGTTTATTATTATCAATTAAGTTGTATTGGTGATCCTTTAGAGTGCCTATTAATAAACTTTGCTCGGCTAAAATTCCTCCAATATCCGAAGATCTTTCGTCTTTCCCACAGTAAAATGTATAGGGTCTAGAATCTATTGAAAGTTTAATGGTCAGGGTTCACCCAAATACTCTCGGGTAAGGGTGCTCCGGGGTCTTAAGCATGTACCAAGCTCTCTGACTTCCTCGCAGTAATAGATGTCCACAACCCCCGGGCCAGGAGACCTTCATATCGAATGGCGTCGGGATCGGGTGGCTAACAGAGACGGGTTTTCGAAAACGTATTATGGGTACCAAAGGGTGCGCCTGTTCGCTCCCAACGGAGCGTCAGGCGTCTTGAGTCTGCGAATACATAGCAGCTATCACACCCAAGGCCAAACTCGCACCAAAAGACGAATCAAGGGCCGATTTGAGGACGGTTGAGCCTGAGTTTTTCAGGCGCAGGTAGTAGCAAATACTAGAAAGAGCGCTGAAGGAGAAAAGTCTCCTACTGAAGCGCCCTAAGGAGATCGGAAGGCAAGAAAAACCTAACCGAACTCTCCTGAGTCTCTGGAGCGTCTGGTAGGGGTCGAACCATGATCAAGTGGTTAGTACGGCAACGGAAGGCGACAGATCATGGGGAAGCCACTGACCAAGATGCGACACCACTCCCATGTCGGGGTATCAGCCGGGTCCCGCTTATGCGGCTTTGCTGATACGCTACCTGACGGTGGGGGAGGATAGAAACGAATGCAGGGGTTGACTGAAAGCGAGGATGGCAACTTGTGGAACGCTAATCTAATGCGTATGGAAACCCACCACGCTTTCTCCACAGAATAAATCTGGGTAGGAGGCTGCCTAGCAAGCAGTCAATGAACCGATGACTGGTATGACGGGCCACCAGTACACAGGGCCGGGAAGCCAAGCCCCACAGTGAGATATCGAACGCGCCAGATCGCACTGTATTCCCCGGATAAGGGTTGGACTCTGTGTGGCAGTGGTAGCAGACTTCACGGTGGAATGGTGTAAACCGGAGCCACTTAGTTCGAATGCAAAGTGGAAGACGTGGGGCTTACTAGAACAAACCCGCGAACTCTTACCAAGGGTTACGACTCTAGCGAAGTGCTTTTGGGCACTTCTGTGGGGCTTCTTCGGGGGCCTCCGTATTAATGAGTTTTGGTACTCGTTTTAGAGGCTGCAAGCTGAAGTTAAACAGCTTCCCTATGTGAAAGAAAGTCTCCCAACTGTCTGTTCAGGTGATACTGAATGGGTTGGCTTACTCGTTGATCGCTCGCATGGCGGCAGTGAATACCCAAGGGTGAAGCAAACTGTCGTCCGTGGATAGAGGTTAGTACCCTCATTATCAGTGTATAGCGTCTAGAATCGTTATTTTGCTTCGAAAATGTTTTTGCATGATTATCTTTATTTACGTCCTCAATTTTTCTCAGTTCTGTATTTAATTCTAAATTTGTATGCTGATTTTGAGGACTTCTCAAGTTAATTTTGTCTGCTCTAACTCTAACAGTTTTTTACTACTTATTGCTTGTTTCTTGCTTTTTCTGATCTTTTAGAGGTACGAATTTTAGCTTTGTTTCAGTACTTTCATTTGTATTATCTAGTTGTTGTTTATTTTTGTCCTCTTTGTCTAGTGTTGTTGAGTTTTCAGGAGGTGACCGATGTAGTTTAGAACATATTTTAAAAACGTGATCTTTAAGTGAATGTTAGAAATCGGGGTTAGTGTCGCCATCTCTATGTGATCTACGTGTTTAGGGGATCGAGCGCCCTTTAGGCGCTCGAGCTGTTCGACACGAGTCAATAGAGTAGTCGATTGCTAGACGTCGAGTGTACTAGAGTTTTTCTTGAGTTTAGAGTATACGAGTATTGAATAAAGTCCAGGAGTATTTAATCTAAATTGTGTAGAAAGTCATTTACCTCTGACCCAAGAATTCCAATAGGTTATGGGCTTCCATTGCGCGAAAAAGCTCTGATTATAAAAAGTGTTTTTTATAAGTGACTTATTGTGTCTTGTGTCTTGTGTTCAAAGGTAGATAACAGATTTAGAGGTGAGTACTCTTAGAGATTTATTTTGCCGGCAAATTAGAGATGCTTAGAATGCTTCCGGAAGTAGTGAGTAGATTTGCATGCATGTAAAAATCAAATGTAAAGAAATATTTTTTTTCGTTTGATTAAAATCGACTTCAAATTTTTATTATTGCATTCTGTAATAATAAGGGTTTGTTTAGAGTTGTAGAGTAAGAGATTTTTCATTTCGGAAAATCTTTAGAGAATACTTTTAGAAAAATTTTTTAGAGAAAAGAGAAAGCGTTGACGCGCAGCTACAGCATTTTAGCCGTGTAGAACACTTGAAATCGGACGGACACAAAGCCGGTCATATAATCGACACATGTTTACAGCATGCAGGCTTGAGCGTGCTGCGTGCCGGGCCGAGATCGGGTGTTTATGGCTATTGTAGGTATTTATTTGAGTGAGTCACAATTCTCGAAAAATATGGTGAACAAAGGAGGGATTTTGAAAACTATACATTCTTTAGATTGTTGTTTTCATTATTTGTTCTTAAAGTTTCATAGATATTTAGAGAAGTCTGAATTTAGAGAGTGGCTTGATGGCTGTTATTTTTCGAGTTAATAAAAAATTATTAGAGTTGAAAATTATTTAAGTAATTATCAATTTTTAGAGAAAGTTTTGTAACACAGGCTTAAAATAAGCAGACGTGCTTACAGGCCATGATCGTTGAATTATTTGCGATCAAAATCAAAATCTACCGGGGTTAACATTTAAATGAAACTAGCTGTGCAGTGAAATTTATTTGTTAACTAGAGATATCATGAGTTTGTGTAAGAGTTTCATGTATATGCATGATCAACCAACTTCCAATAGATCTTACTAGCTGTGCTTTAGATCGTATATGTAAATGGCTCTGCATGGGCGCTTGGTTTCTCGTTTCAAATTACATAGAATTGCTGTGCGTTCTTTGTAGTTTAGAAGCATGAAAACATTTTATCTTTTAACTTTAAAGAATTTAGAGAATATCTGGTACTAAGTTAGAGTCTTTAAAGTTTAAGAGTTTTAAGTCTGGATTAATATATTATTATTTTTCAAGACTTATAAAAGATTTTTGTTTTCAAAATCCTGGATTAGATGGCAGAACAGATGGAGATTGATGCCAATGCTACTATCCAAAATTTAGTAGATTACGAAAGCGATGAGATGAGTCTCTTGGCTGATCCACAGGAAGCGGCAAATCAAATTGAAAAATTTGACGAGGCATCGCTGCTAAGCAGCGACAAAGAGGAACCGGAGTTTCAACAAGAGGTTGAGTTAGAGAAACTACAATCAAGTAAGAAATCATTTTAATGATTATTTAGTTGTTTTTAAATCGGTTTCTATTTCTGTTTGTTTTAATTTGAATGCTGTGATTATTTAAGAGATAATTTAGAGACTAAGATGTCTAGAGATAGATGTAAAGGCCTATGAAATTATAGAGAAAGAGTAAGAGAAAACCAGGTATTAATTTTGAGTTTTATTTTCACAGCAAAAGAAGAAACTAAGAGTAAGCCGTTGCCGAAGCCGAGAATTTTAAGCAGCGTGACGATGCCTGCTGGCGAGTTTGCGGCTCTTGAAATGAGTCAGAAACTCTATGCGCAGCAGGAGAGTCTTGTTGCTAGAAATGAAGCTGTCAACGCAACTCTAGCGGCTTCATTATCAGCGCTGGACAACATTATGAAGGAGGCAAAAACCATAATGTCATATATGGTTCAAATTTCCGAGAATAATTTAGAGGCAGAAAAACTCAAACTGCAAAATAAAGGAACAGAATTGGGTAACAGTTCAAATAAGAGGTCGATTCACGTTAATGGCGACGTTGAATCGAAAAGGAGAAGAGTAGAAGAGAGCACTGATTCTAGTATGATTGTAAATGCTGAAAACACTGATAGATTAGATCAGTGTATTCAGTTAATACAAAGAGTAGAGGATGGTACTAAAAATCATCAAATTTGTTTAAAAGGGGAGTATAAGCTTTCACAGAAGTCTAACTTTGACATTTGGTTAGATTACATCAAGCATGATCTAATGAGTCTTGATTTGTTGGATGTAATTGATTCAACAATTCAGGGTCCACAAAATCTTTCAGAAATGAAAGTATTAAAGAGAAAGAGTAATGTTAGAGGGATAATCATCAGACATCTTGATGAATTTTATCATAAGAGAGTGCTGAATGTATCTGATCCTAGAGAAATTTTGAATACATTAAGAGGTTGTAGGAAGATTGAGTATGACTCATTCTTCTGTTAGAACTAAGCTTTATCAAATAAAGATGAAGAAAGATGAAAAAGTAATGGACTTCTGTGAACGGTTTGACTCTATTATTAGAGAATATGAAGCATGTACAGATATTGTACCTTTGACTAAACAAGAAATTAGATCAGCCTTTTATCAGGCGGCATCTTCGATGGTTGTAGAACTAAGGAATGCTGACTTGATGTTTAGGCAATCTAACAAGAAAGAGATGAATTTAGAGGAGATAAAGTCTTTTCTTTTGCAGTTAGAGGCAGAAAAGAAGACTGAAACTAAAGAGGAGGTCAAGGTACAAAGGATTTCTAAAGAGAGCTCGTCGTCATCTGAGGAGAGGTGTTACAGATGTAACAAAATTGGTCACTGGTCTATGGAGTGCCGTTTGAAAGACACAGGCAAATGGTTTTACTATTATTGTCAAGCGATAAAAACGCATAAGGGCAGTGACTGTCCTCAGGTAAGTGGCAAGAGCAATAAAGAGAAAAAGTTTAAAAAGAGAAACACAAATAAGAGTATGAATGAGTCAGGTGCGAAAAATAAGAGTAAGAGTAATAAAAAGAGTAACAATTATAAAGAGAAAGGAAATTTGAACCAGACATTAGGGAATAAAGAGAAAAACAAGAGTGAATCAGGTAAGAAATTATTATTTAAGAGTTTATTAGCAACAAAAGAGGTTAATTTTATAGCTGATTCTGGAGCAACAGATCACATTGTTAATAAGAGCTTTATTTTAAGCGATTTTAACAGAAGTGAAAATGGAGTAATTAAGAGTGCAAATAAAAATGAATTTGCAGATATTGTTATAGACGGCAAAGGGAATTTGTTATTAGATACAGATGCAACTGGAGATGTTCTCAAGTTATCTGATGTAATAGCAGCAGAAGATATATCCGAGAACTTGTTGTCATTGAGAAAATTGGCAGATGCAGGTTTTTGTATATATTTAGATGATAAATCACTTAGAGTTTATAATAAAGAGTTCGGAAAAACTATTCTAGAAGGGGCTTATCAAAAACCTAACTGGGTTGTAAGTTTCGAAGTTATCAAAGGGGATGATAACTTAAAGTTCAAGAAATATTCTTGTACTGCTAGAATGGTTTCATATCAATAAGAATCTGAACAATCACATACAAGTATTCAAAATAAAGAGTCGTCAGATTCGGAGGGAGTCAGTAAAGAGTTTTTGAATGCTAATGATGTGATTGGGTGGGAGAATAAGGAGACCTCAGAGAATATAAAGGATAGAGAAACTATTAGAGAAAGTGATGATAGTACAATATTTAGAGAAACAATAAAAATTGACGATTTAGAGACATTTCAAGATGTTGAAGAGATATTCATCACGAATCCATTGGAGAAAAAGCCATGTAATTTCAAAAAGTATAATGAGGCGATGATCTGGCATCTGAGATTAGGTCATGCGTCTTTAAGCTACTTGAAGAAGTTGCAAAAGGTTAATAAGAGTTTAGAGAAAGTTAAATTTGACGATTCCATCTTAGAGTGCGAAGTATGCATAATGGCGAAAATGAAAAAGATGCCATTTAAAGAGGTAAGAAAAAGAGCAGAAAAACCTTTACAAATTGTACATACAGATACGATGGGGCCAATAAAGCCAACTTCATATCCAGGTTTTAAGAGATTTATTGTAGTGTTTGTGGACGATTATTCTCGTTTCGCAAAGGCATATGCAGTAAAAACTAAGGGTGAAGCTGCTGATGTGTTTGAAGCGTATTTGTATCAGCTCGTAATTTGTTGGGTAAAAATGAGAAGATTTGTTATATTAGATCGGATCAAGGCACTGAATTTACAGGTGGAAAATTTCTAGAGATATTGAGAAGAGAGAAAATCGAAACAGAGTTATCACCACCTTATACTCCAGAACATAATGGAGTTGCCGAACGATTTAATAGAACGATTCAAGAGAAAGTAAGAGCATATATGTTTGATTCAGGATTACCTAAGAGTATGTGGGAGTTAGCTGTTAATGCTGCAGTGCATGCATATAATAGAATTCCTCACAAAACTATAGAGTTTTAAATACCTTTAGAGAAATTTGCACCAAATGCAAGTTGTCATTTTAATCAAATAAAGAGGTTTGGGTGCATAGGGTATATAAAATTACCTAAACCAAGTTCAAAATTTGATGAAAGAGCACTAAAAGCTGTTTTAGTAAGATATAAGAGTACTGGTTATTTATTGTGGCATCCGAGTACACGAAAGTTCGTCGAATCTCGACATGTGAGGTTTAATGAAAAAGTAGTGTATAAAGATGTTTATAAGAGTAATCAAGAAAACAAAATCTCAGAGTCAAAAGAAGAAAATAATCAGACCTGGATGAAAGAGTTTGAAGATGATAAACCTTATCAAACAGTACAGACGAAAGAACCTAAGAAAAGAGGTAGACCTAGAAAGATACAAAACAACAGCAGTGTACAAAAGAAAACTGTACATTGTGAAGATCTAGGTCCTTCTACAAGAAGTAAAACTAAAAGGAAATTAGAGTTCGCTGATGTTGCGAAAGCTGTATTTATTGGGAAACCAATTGAAGACATAAGTTTTGCACATTATGCTGGAGTTCAAGAGAATTTAAATAAAGAAGATAAACAAATTAGAGAAGATGAGCTGAGACATTGTTTGATAGCTTCATTAAATAGTGATCCACTCAGTTATCAAGAGGCAATGATGAGCAACGATAAAGAGAACTGGAAAAAGGCAATTAAAGAGGAACTTGATTCAATGCGAGCAAATAATGTATGGAAACTAATTCCAAGATCCAAAACGAGTTCAAATGGCAAAAAGAGTAATGTCATTGACTCCAAATGGATTTTTAAGAAGAAATTAGAGGCAGATGGATCCATACGTTATAAAGCAAGACTCGTAATAAGAGGTTTTAAGGACAAAAATGTATATGATTTGAAAGAAACGTATGCACCTGTGTCTAGACTGCAAGTAGTGAGATCTTTGCTTGTTATCATAAATAAGTTTGATTTATTTGCATGTCAAATGGATGTTAAGACTGCCTTCTTAAATGGAATATTAGACGAAGAGATTTACATGGAAATTCCAGAAGGTTTAGAGTTGAATGATCACATTAGAGGTGATAAAGTCTGTAAATTAGAGAGAGCATTGTATGGATTAAAAATTAGTCCAAAGAAATGGAATAAGAGATTTTCCGAGGAAACGTCAAAACTTGGTTTAGAGAATGACTTACATGAACCTTGTCTTTTCACCTGGAGAAAAGCGGGGAAAATGGCAGTCATACTGTTGTATGTAGACGATATGCTTATTGCTACGAACGACAGAAATAAATTAGAGCAAATCAAATGTCATTTAAGTAAGGCATTTGAGATGAAGGACCTTGGAGAACCTAGAAGTTTTTTAGGTATATCCATTGAAAGAATTAAGAGTGAAAAGACATTGATAATACATCAAAGTGCTTATATAGAGAATATTTTAAAGAGGTTTAATATGCAAGACTGTAAACCGCAGAGCACTCCAATGGTTACTCGTCAGGTAAATAATAGAGATAAAAAGAGAAAAGCAGAAGAATGTGTACCTGAGAGTACTAAAGAAAATAAGGAAATTAAAAGAGTACCTTATAGAGAAGCCATTGGAAGTTTGATGTATTTATCGAATGCCACACGTCCTGACATTACTTTTGCTGTGAATTTCTTAGCAAGAAAACAGTTAGATCCAACGGAGGAAGATTGGATGGATGTGAAAAGAGTTTTCAGGTACTTGAGAGGTACTGCAAATAGAGGATTAATTTATAGAGCAGAGTCTGAAGGTTTGGAGGCATTTACTGATGCAAGCTTTAGAGATTGTCAGGATTCAACGTCTACAGGAGGTTACATTGTTAAACTTTTTGGGGATGTTGTTGCTTGGCGAAGTCATAAACAAACCTATGTGACACTTTCAACATGTCAAGCAGAGTATCTTGCAATGAGTGATGCCTGTCAAGAGTTAATTTCATTGGATAAATCGATCAGATATGTTATTGGAAGGACACTCTTTCCAGTAATAATTTGGTGCGATAATAAATCCGCTGGAGATTGTACTAAGAAAGATGGAAGTCACAAACTTAAAATGTTTGATGACAATTTAGATGAAATCCATAAGAGTCTTGTAGAGAGAGAGAAAACTGGTAATAGAAAACATATGGCAAATACTCATGGAGACTTTGTGAAACAATGTGTTGATGAACAAAGAGTTAGAGTTAATTGGATAACAACTAAAGAAAATTTAGCTGATATCATGACTAAACCTTTGTCTTTAGATGCACATAAATACTTAAGAGATAAAATATTGAATTAGAGTAATAATATGTAAATATTAATTTAAGAGAATTAAGAGTTATGAGGTTAATAAAATAATATTTTAATTATTTTGTTTGTTTTTGTTTGTTCACAGATAAACGCAAGGATAAAGAGTACAGTCTAAGAGTTTCCTGTTGAAATTTCAATAATTATATTTAAGATTAAAGTTAAGAAAGAATGTAATAAGTTTTTTATGTTTTATAGACTTTTGTAGTTAGTTTAATCTTTATATATAAGGTTTATAAAGTTTTTGTTAATTTTAAAGAGCTTTATCGATTCGATAAAGGGAGGGAGTGTTAGAAATCGGGGTTAGTGTCGCCATCTCTATGTGATCTACGTGTTTAGGGGATCGAGCGCCCTTTAGGCGCTCGAGCTGTTCGACACGAGTCAATAGAGTAGTCGATTGCTAGACGTCGAGTGTACTAGAGTTTTTCTTGAGTTTAGAGTATACGAGTATTGAATAAAGTCCAGGAGTATTTAATCTAAATTGTGTAGAAAGTCATTTACCTCTGACCCAAGAATTCCAATAGTGAATCTATCAGTAAATTCTTTAAATCTTGTTGTCTAGTATAAGTCTTGTATTATCTGGCGTTTTACTGTCGCTATTTGCTTTATCGCTTATTTGAACATTCTATTTTTCTTAAAAAAAAATATTATCCCGGTAATTTTAGTACGAATACTTAGCCTTGCATGGACTGTATTTCGTGACCCACATATTTTTTACAGTCAATTACACTTGCCTCGGTTTCCGTGTCTTTGCTGCCGTTTGCAGATTCATTAGGTCACTACGAAATGAGTAGCTACTGTAATTTGATGCGTACCTTGTTATGCTTGTTATACATATGTATTACACGTTGTTTCCTATATCTTATCTTATCTTTGTAACTTGAAATGTGCTTGTACTTATTGTAGACTCTTTATGTGTCTTTTTGATAGAATTTCTTTATAATTGTTATCTTTGTAGTATTGTGACCAATTGTTACTTGGTTCTATTAATTTTGTTATTACACGTGTTTCTATTCTTTGATAGATTTTATTAGGTATCGGTATCAACTATTACGATACTGTAAATTACTTTATATTGTGATTTTAATCTCAGTTTTTAATTGTTATATTATTTAAATCTTTATTTGTTTATTTCTTAATTTATTTTTATTACTAGAATACTTTTTTTCTGTATCGAAATACATAGTTAATTGGTTCTCCAAATGTTTACTCTACATAATAACAAAACATTACCTTTTGATGTTTCTGTTGACAATACTTCTTTTAATATTCAGCCTTATGAAAATTGGATTTTCTAATAATCACACTCATGATTATATTTAAATGAACTTCTATTTATTTTATACATTGTTCACACTTGTTTTAATTGTACAAAATATGTCTAGATATTTGCGTATACTACTTTTCTATATATGGACTGTGTATCACCAATTTTCGCACTGGCAAGCGGTACGGAGTCGGTATTCAATTAACTCGAACTGACTGTAAATGTAAGTGCGAAAGCTTATAAAGCCTCACATTAGCGCAAGATGTTTACAAATATTTTAAATCTTTACAAAATATTATTTTAAAATTAGTAGATTCATATAATACAAAAAAGTAGCGCTCGCTTACTTCGTCATAAAAATTGATTAATACATAATTTCAATAGATCAGCTCTCGCTGGCTGACATATATCAAGTCGCAATCGCATTAAAATTGCAAGCGCAGGAAAAAAAATAAATGTCTTGTTTCTGAGTTTCAATTTTGACATTTGCTTTCATATAATATTTATTGAGGAAAGTATTCTAGAATTTAAAAAAACGAAAAGCTTACGTTGTAAGACGTAACAATATACAAAATACATAGAGTTTTTTTTATATTGCGATACGTGTATGTGTATCTTAATTCGAAAATTTTAATAAGACTTTTCTATTTATCATAATATTTTGCCAAGAAAATTGCTCTTTTAACAAAATAATTAATAAAAATTAATGTGTGACTAGCAGCAGATGCCTTGCTCGTTGACGCTCGCTCAATTGTATTTTGATAATGAACATATTTCATATATACATTTTAAGCATGAAATTTTTATAAATACAATCTAAAGGATTTGAATTTTTAAACAAAGATAATTTGACATTTTCAAAATGTTGCAAAATTTTTCTTATATAACTTATTAAAGGGACAAATATAATTTCCATTGTAAAAACAGTATCAATTTGATTTTAACTTTCTATATTTATTAATTGATTAGTGAAGATGAAGAATGGAATAGATGTTTAGAAGAAGCAACGAAAATTCAATTTTCTACTATACTTTGCAAATTATTTGTTTTTGTAGGTCCTTATTACAATACTATTAATGCAAGAAGTTTATATAAAAGATATAAAGAATTTTCATCACCCTAAATCTGAGGAAAGTATAGCCCAAAATATCGCATTGAATACTATTGTGAAAAATGATAAATAAATAGATTTTCTCTAAAGGATTTCAAATTGCCTGATGTGAACTCATACATTGAAAAATATGTTGACATTTAAACGTTTAATAATAAAAACAACGTATTAAATGATTTGCAATTAAAAGTGACATCATTAACTGTAAATCAAATAAAAGTATATAATGCGATTTTTGAATGTTTAACCTACAAACATAATACTTGTATTTTCATTGATAGTCTAGGAGGTATTAGAAAAAGTTATTTATTTAACATTTACATATACTACTTAAGATTGTCAAATATACAATTTTAGTGGGTATCTTGGACAGGGTTTGCAGCTAATTTATTGACTAATGGAAAAATAGTGCATACCATATTTAAATTGCCACTTAATATCACTGACAGTTCAACATGTAATGTGAAACATAAATCTAACGATGGTAAACAATTAGAGAAAGTACCGAATATTATATGATATGAAATATAAATGATATCGATATTTGTTTGTTAAGCAGTAGCTTGTCTTCTTCGCGACATATGTAATGTAAAAAATCGTTTAAAAGGCATACTTCTTACTTGGTAAAATGCTGGTAACTGTAAGCTGCTGTTTCGTCTAATGGTTGTTATAATTTGTTTTTCTCTAGTACAACTAAAATTAGTAGTACTCGTTTACAAATTCTATGTTTCAAAGCAATTTTTACATTTTTTCGATGTATAAAAATGTCCAATTCTTCCAAAGCTAGATAGCATAGATTGGTACAGTTTAACTTAGTGTGGCATAGCGTGGTAAGGTATAATATAGTATGCAACGGTGTGGCATAGTTTGGTACAGTTTAATATAGTATGGCGCATGTGTCATCGTATCGTACACGGTAGCATAGTGTGAAATGCTCACTTTCTTTCGCATTTCAATATATTCAAAATAAGTAAGGTTAGTTATTATAAGCAAATCAATCGATACCCTTCCCGCTAGAATGCAGTGTATATTAAGATACGCTTTTGATAGTACAAAGTATAACAATTTACTTGACATCGAGATACTATCACATTGTTATTAAACAGGCGTTAAATAAAAATCCAATAGTAAACGACAAATTTAATAATTCATTAAATAGATAAGAACAAGGAACGACAACGTAAGGCGAAGTAAAACATAAAAATATAATTAAACTCGAATTTTGACAAGTAAGATCAGTTAGGAAATCAGTAATAATAGTAGATTCAGCTAAAACAACACTGATAAAAAAAGAATATAATAAAAAAAAATATAATAACGAAGAAGAATTAGAGGCACAAGAGCAAGCGAAGATCACCGATACGAACGCACACATTGCGGTGCTACGGCAGGAGACCAAGAGAAGCCCATCGTTACGCACGCACACATTGCGGTGCTACAACGGAGGCTCAAAGCGAAGCGAGGTACATCGATATACACGCATACTCTACGGCAAGTCGGCAAGAGACCAAGCAGAGCACACCAATATGCACGCACACATTACGACTATGCGGCAGGGGAATAAGCAGACAAAATCGAGCCGCTACAAAAAGAACAAGAAGCCTACTGTACATTATGGACCGCGCATACCCGAAAGTGATGCACAAACAATGAAGGAGAAGCTGCGGAGAGCGCAACGCTATCGGCAAGTGACACATAAGACATGCGCGCTGGAAGCTCGAAGAGCTGCCAAAGAGGACACCGTGTGAATCGGCTAAAATGCATAGAGGAAGCTTCCATGAGCCTACAGATAAGAAAAAGTAAATCAGAGGTGAGTTGACAGGAGAAGAGCAGATGGGGACTCGATGTACTAGACGAGAGGATTTTTACTCTGGTTTGCTGATTGGCCCTCCAAGCAAAGTCACATGCATAAAAAGTTCCAAATAAGGAGAGAAGCTGCATCTAGGCCTTCTAATTGGCCAAACACCCACCCCGCCGAGGAGACAAAATTCGGAGATCACCTATCCTGCGAGGTATAAAAGAACCCAGCAACAGATCACCAAGCTCTCACTTCGAAGTTCTCATTTTCTCATTCCTTAGTTCTCAGTTCGCTTCAAAAAATCGTCGCCACGCTAAAGCTCTGCCCGAGTTCGGTCCGGTATAATATCTTAGGACTTAGAATCTTTTCGACGATTTAAACACTTAGAATATTTTGATATTTTTGGAGTTAGTACACTGACGTTGTCGTTCGTCGTTATATGAATTAGCAAAAGATTATTTCTCGATTCACTAATTTGTGGAAAAGTGAATAAATCTTATAAAATTTTAAATCGCGAGTGAATCATTTAACCGAAAGCTCCTGATCCCTGGCGTCCATTTTCGATCTGAACCATCCACTTTGGAGAGCAGGTCAGAAGCAGAACAAAACTCATGATAAGTAATATACACGCATAGGCCGTGCACCTCACTAAATATTCTATTTCTTTCTTCTCTTTTCACAATTCGTTGCATGAAAACTCAATCGCATCTTCCAAAAGTCTAACATAATATTAGTCCGTGATACAATCTTAACAATAGGAGGGATGCTTTATTCAACTGTCTATTAAGGGAAGATTAATTTGCATTACAAATCTCAGTGCTGGATTTAGACTAAAAATGCATAAATATCAATGGCGGTTTTAAAATACTTTCCGGCGGCTACTGGAGGCTGTTCTTTCTTAGATCGCGAAGGCAGTTAGGCACCGATGGCGCTAAGTTGCATTTTAAAGCTTTGACGTCATCCGTGCTTATAAAGCAAATCAACCCGTAGAGTTATTGTCCGGTGACAACTCTCATAAGTTTAGGACATAACAATAGTATGACACAATCTGGTACAGTTTGACATAGTATGGCATAGCTTGGCATACAGGCTCTAGTTAAACATTTGTATTGTAAATAAATAATTTTTAAATATATTTTAGGACTTTTATTATATAAAAGATAAAAGTTGACGCTTTCAAAATATTGCGGAACAAAATCCGATGTTTTTAATATAACATAATTTTGTGTGACAAAATTCGCTGTTTTTTGTATAAGATAATTTTGTATGCAGTATTTTTTAAATGCTTGGATGAAGATAATTGTCTGTCGTATATTATTTTTTGGGCCAGTAACATTTTGTTTCAGAAATCAGACTTAAGGGGACACACTACCCTTAAAACTCGAAAAAATAATTATTTTTTATTTCACACAGATAAGTTGGATTGATATGAAATTTTGTATACATACGTAAGACAACTTTATTTTTATTTGAGAATTTTTATAGCCTATTTAGTCCTAATGTACCCTAATGAAAAATCGAACACCGAAAAACACTGTCCACACGATTCCAGGACAATGTACGGCCCAATCGGGCTGAACATTTTTTGACATACTCTTAAAAGTATTAATTTTGGTATGAATGAAGGAAATTTTATTTAAATGAATAGAAAACTTTTTAAAAATAAAACAAGTGAAAAATTTAGTCATTTAAGCTTATTTTTCATTATTTTTAACTTGTTTTACTTTTTTACCTTGTTTTACCTTGAAACTTTATACAAAGTTATAAAATAACCAAAGAGACGGAAATATTGTCCTGCTTTTCTGTAGTTTGAAGAAAAAAAAAGTTTTATTAGCATCTAAGCGGAGCCGAGCAGCTTCTCGCTGGATCTGGGACAGGGAGCTCGACAACTGCGCATATATTTTTCGCGTCTGGAGGCCGGTAAGCTACTCCTCAAGGCCAGGCTACACCCTTGTATGTAATCTCTGATGTAATTAATCAAATTGGTTGCTAGTAATAGGGGCTATGCGGGTTCTGCGCAACTTACCATTCGATTTGGCGTTTCTACCTTAACGAAATCGATTAACGGTAAGTTAACGGCCCTCAGCGGTATGACAGGTCTGCCTTATCGCCCTCCCCCCCCCCCCCCACTGTCTGCGATCTGGTCCCATTCTCTGACGGTTTTTTACAGTACTGGCAGCAGGCTCGAGGCCCGAGCATCGCATAATCGTCGCGTGGACGAGTTCTGTAGTACCCGCTAGCATTTTCCCTTGCCTGTTTGCAGCGGTGTTTTATCGGCCCGTGCTTTCTTGGTGATGCTGCTCTCCCTCAGTTCTATGTTGACTGGTACTGTGTCTTGGCGATCGATTTTTGATTTATTTAAGATCGATGAGAATTCAGCTGCTGCCTTGTGTTGCTGCTGAGACCCACGTTCGGATGCCAGAATGTTACGGAAAGATGGGGGTGCTCCCAGAGAGCATAGAGGCAGGTGAGGAAAGACGACAGTTGTGTTGGAGGTGACACCATTTATTTGGCAATAGAGAGGAGCTCCGTCCGTCTAGACAGTCACCGGTGACCTGCTCGCCTCGCCACCGTCGCGACTCGTCAGTGGAGAGCGATCGCGCGTGCGGAAATGCCTATGCTGCATTTCCGAGGCGCGAGCTCTTGGGCAGAGGTGTTCTTTGCTGACGGTGTTTTAGCATTGACAGCGGCTACCTGTGGAGGTGCCATCGGAGAGCCTAGCGCTCGTCCGTGACAGTAAAAATAAATCACTTTCTAAAGTCTTTTCGAAACAATGAATTAATAATTAAAACTGTTCACACGATAAAGAATATTCACAATTCTACTTACAGGCGAGTATCGCTTGTGCGGAAGCTTTGAGTATTTTCACAAAATAAATAATTTTTTATTTAAAATATGAAAGTATTTTTCTTATATATCAAATAAATTCAATTGAACAATTTCCTAGATATTTTAATATGACTTCTCATTTAATTGTATCTTTTTTCAAATTATTGTACACCTCATCTTTTTCAATAATTATTACATTAACTTTAATTGGCAAGAAAATATCATACAAAGAATATAACTGCAATACAATTTTTGTTCCAATACTGGTGGACATTTTCTTAATGTCTATAATCAGGTACGATTGATTGAACTCGAAGTCTCTTATCTTTTTAGTTGGAAGGTAATTTGGAGATTTTCCGGCCTGATTCAATAGATTCATGATTTTTATTTTAAATAAAAAGAATAAATAATTGTATTACACTGATATGCTACGAGTATTCACTGAACGCACAAAGTTGAGATGTGAGCGCACTGGTAATCTGCACAAGTCCTTGTAGTCAGAGATCAAAGCCGATGCTACCAGTTCGCGAATCCTCAACGCGCGCAGTCAAGGCCGCGTCGCACTCTCTATCGCTTCCTCCCATTTGCGCGCGTTGCAGAGTTCATCCGTAACCTCCTACTTTAGCACGTAGCCAAGGGCACCTGTTGCCTTCTCCCTTTCGTACGAAAGTCGCATGCTACATTAAGAATGCGTGCGCTTTCAAGGCCAAGAATCTCCCGCCAACATTAGCGCTAACCTTTGTTTTTGCGTATAAAAAATGCATGTAAGCAGCCCACCGGCATACGTATGCGAATGTGTTATGTCTACGGATACTGTTACAGTGAAGGTATTAAATAGTATATTGTTGTAGAGAAAATTTTGTGATAAAATTTGTCTTCGAAAATGTTGTAAAATATATGATAATAGGATTTCTTTATTAATATTAGGATATGTAATAAGAAAGCGAGTGGTATGAGTGAAGAGTGCAATGCAAAAGTGACAAACCTCGGGCTTGAACCGAGGACCTCTGGCTGGCGAGGCAGACGCTTAGTCGCCGCGCCAAAGCCGCCACCCACACTGCACTCTTCTACTCGCCTTCTTATAGTAATTAGAAACCCGTGACGTGTGTACACACGTGACACGAGTACAATTAAATTTTTAAATGATTTTCAAACGTTTGAGAATAGTAGTGTAATTGTTTGTTTCTAGTATTTTGTTTCGGTTAACGTAACATCACATCCTCAAACATTCCCATACACCCTCATACCCTTATTCTCTTTCTCTTCTTCTTCTCCTGTCTTCTTAGTCTCTTCTGAGCTTCTTTAGGATATCTGCTGCGTAGTTGCTGACTATGTACCATCCACCCTCCGAAGTTAGCATAGCCGTCATAATCGACGCGGGGGTAACTCTGGTTGGAAGGTAGCCCTCTTCTCGTTCCTGTTGATAACGTGAGCAGCCAGAAGGCGTACTCCGCATCCTTTGTTGCGTCCGAACATACTGGGCATTTCGGACTTTCTTCTAATTTGAACTGGTGCAAGTAAGTCCGGGAGTACCCATGTTTGGTAAAAAATTTCGTGAGTTAGTAATTGACTTTCACGTGTCCTCTTTTCATCCAGTCTTCTATCCTTGGTATGAGGCATTATGTTCATCATACCTTGCCGCTATCGTCCCATCTTTTTTGGCACTCAGTCATTGTCTATTTCCTTGTAGAATCCCAGATTTCCTTCTGAGTGTTGTTGTTTAGCTGTAGCTTCATCTCGTATATGTCCATCATCTGCGTTTCTAAAGGGTCAATAGGCAGCACTCCTGCTATAATGCCAACCGCCTCGTTCGATACAGTTCGGTTCTATATACCGTCGATAGCTTCTGCGCGTAGGATGTCACTAACATGGCATTTGGCCACATTGGAGCCCCGTACAACATAATCGCTGTGATGCTGGCTAAGAGCAACCGGCTACTTTCGGTTGGACCACCATTTCAAGATGCTGCTTGAATGTAAAACTAGCATTTATGGTGATGTCCAGGTACTTGAGAAACAAACTCGTGCCCATCAACCGTCAGTTTTATTTTGTCCATCTTCTTCCTACTACAAATAAGAAGAACTTCGGTTTTATGGCTGGTCAATTCCAGACCTACATCCGTCAGCCATTCGTATATTCGACGAATAGACTCGTCCGCTATTTCTGTTATCTTATCCAGGCTTTTTGCAACTACGACTACTGTTATGCTGTCAGCGAAACCTAGCATTGTCGCTCCTCTGGGTAACTATAGCCTTAGTATTGACCAACAAATAATTAAAATAGCGAGAGTGTTTCAGTATATGCTGCAATATTTCAGTACTCCATCGTATATGCCGTTCCAGGTCGGTGGGCCAAGTACTTTAGGAAACGCCTCCTGTTACTTCAAAGGTCTTCGTGCCATCCTTGGTGTCATATAATAATAGTCTATCCTTCAAATAGTCGGAAATAATCCGTCTTATACATAAAAATACTTGTTTTCGAAGTGCCTCGAGTATTTTACTTCTGTAATGTAATCACCGATTCCATTACGCATCCAAAACACTACGATTGCTATACATATCATATCTACACACACACACACGCACACACTTACTCACTAGCACGTCATCGCAGCACTCAAGAAGTGGAGCTGACAAAAAAAACCAGGAGATAGAGAGAGAGAGAGAGAGATTCACTTATAAGTGCAAGCGGCACATAAGAAGTGGATCTGAAAAACCAGGAGAGAGAAAAATTTACTCATACGTACAACCGGCACCCAAGAAGAAAAAAACGGGAGAGAGAGAGAGATTCGCTCATACGTGCGAGCGGCACCTTCACGAAAATAGGCTACATTCCAACGAACCACGCAATAAATTCAAATGCCATAAAAACGCTAAGGGATATTTTAGATTCAATGATAACTTCATAAGAACCGCGTATTCGTATTTTTAAACGGAAAGCCATGAATTACGAAGCACGAGAACGGGGGAGCTGTTTCCAGGCAATGCGACGACAAACCACCGCGGAAAAATGAGCACAACTATGAGAAAAAAACTAGCGAGGAGAGAAAGAAACCGAGGCGCAATATTCGACGATCTGGAAATCCATTGGAAACACGTGTGCGATCTTCAGTAAAAAAAGAGACCGCGGGAGAGTTCTAAAAGAGACAAATTCTTAAGTGGTAGTCATAAACTATGATGTTTATGACTTGACCTGCTACGATTCTCTTAGTATTAAGAGAGGAAAATACAAAATAGTGAAGCGACCTAATATGGAAAACGCTAGCCCGAGAAAAACAAGGGGATAAGCAAGTATATAAAGCCCGGGAGCAAAGGGCAAGCATCAGTCAGTAATATCCGAAATCTCTCGCAGAACGTTACTCTGCTCGTCGCCAGACCATTCTTGAAACAAGCATCACACATCATACGCTACTCGTACGTTTAAAAGTAGAGAGCATACCGGACTTAGTCGCTCAGTCGAGCAAGTGCATTCATCGGCACTTTTCCGAATATCACCCCCTGCCGAAAAGAAGAAGCAACAGAGGCGGTGGACTCCCTGCGATCTACACTGCGCACCTCGAAAGGACGAGCCGTCACATCTAAGTGCATCTAGCCACCGCTGTAACCTGAACCACCGAGCCTAGGCTGGAAGGCGCCAAGGATTGACAGCTGCAGACACTCAAGAATTTCTTCACACATATATACAAACAGCTACGCACACTCACACATTAAGGTACTTTTCTCTTTTCATAGAAATAAACGTGTGTCGATTTTAAAAGAAATAATGTATAGTTTAAGTGACTTCGTATCCGGCTCCCTTCCCCGGTAGGCAATGACCGCGTCCGCGGTAGCCAAAAGGGATTTCCTATCATTCACTCTTTCAATCATTTAAATTATTATAACTTTCACGTATCGTGAAGTTCGATTATCAATTCAGGTAGGAATTCATGTAATTGTATTAATGTGTTAGATTTTGTAATTAAAAATTTGTAATCTGGACGTAACACTTCTTTGGACCGAGTTGAATGCATTTCTGACGACCAAAGTGACTACAGCGCAGTACTGCTTTTATCCTCCTTTCCATCTTTTTCCCTGTATTGCTTCTCGAGCAGTATCAATCAGTAAGATTACAGTTTCTAGTCTTGGCCGTTTTCTCCGAAAGTCGTATTGGTATTCCGCAAGTCCACCTTTTCCTTCTATAGCCTGGTCCATTCATACGCAGATTATGTGTTCTAGAATCTTGCCTGAGGTGACCAGCATGCAGAGTGGTCTGTATGATAAAGCATCTTCAACGGGGGGAAGTTAATTTTTTTTTCATTTCACTCAGGCGGGGTGGATGTTGCTTCTGTACATCCAAAAACCCATGCGCAAACACAAATTGGTGCATTTGAACCCTGCTTTCCCGTCCCACAAAGCAGAAGTTTTTTACGGGATCGATACGTTTCAAACGTTTAATCAGTATAAAATGCATGTAAAACATGCAATTTCAATTTGGACTAGACATAAATTTGCTTTTTCATAAATCTATGTATTTTTTTCAGAATAATTTTAATAATTTTTGTTTCCCTATTCAGTGATTAACAATTTTTTCTAGCCGAAAACAGTTGCAAATTTATTGCAAATGTAAGTAAAAATTTGTCTTGCCAAAAAATAAATTTTTAATTTATTCATATATATTTAACTTAAAAAGAATCAAATGAAATAAGACCTGTTAAAAAATTGTATTCTAATTTGTGATTCTAAAAGCTAATTTATACTTTTTTGTATGTAATTAATAAAATGTTCAATCTCACAAATATTTTATAGGTAATAAAATACAAACAACGTTTTAAAAAGTTTTCATTTCTATCTAATTTTATTTAAAAAATAATAGCATTAATAAATTATTTTTAATAAAATTACGTACAAACAAATCTGTAAATAAAGGTCGATACTCTTTAACAATTAACAACAAATATTGTTTTTGTTGCTAATCTTTGGTAACTATGCTTTTAAAATCTATGATTTGTTTTATTTCTCTTTCTGCTGTACCATTAACGCCCTTTAGATTATCAATTATCTCCTTACCGTCAATAAAACTTATTACTTTATTCCATTGTGCTGGATTTTTGGTAAAAATGTTGTTTTAATTTTAAAGCTTCTGAAAAAGTCCAATGATTTTTTATTGATGAAATCACTATTTTTGATTCAATGATTTTGTTCACATTATTTTCATTCGATAAAATACTTTTTTCATAAGGTAATCTGCAAGACTTTAAATTCAAAGATTGAGACATTTCAATGTTATCTTCATTAGATATATATGAATCAGAGAAAGATAGAGCGGATAATTCCGGTGTGAAGTACCACAAACGGTTGGTGAACTTTTTATTGCACACTCAGAGATATCTTCATCGATAGTTTTAGAAGGCACTTGGGAAGCAGAAGGAGGACCAAACCAGGCCTCAATATACAGTTTTATTATGAAAATGCAAACATTCCTACAATACAATTTAAGATCCTCTTGATTACAAAAAATTCTTTTTTAAAGATGAACATTTTTAAACAATATATGACTTTTGTCATCCATCTAGCATTATGCATAGCGCCGGGTGGATCAAAATTTGCACCATACGGTAATTCCTCTTGAAGGAAAATGAGTACCAATTTTAAGAATTCACGGTAATCACTTCTGACTTGGTTCTTTCTCAATAGTTTTAAACAAAAGTTTACGATTCTTTCTTTATCATCCTTTAGAGATTACTTTACAAATTCATCACTAATACCAGTTACAAATTTTAGTTGGTCAATATTTTTACAAAAGTTTTCAAATATTTTAAATATTTGTTGTTTAGATCCAGTACTTTTACCAAATTTTAATTAAAAAATACTTTTTAAAAATAGTTTATACACGTGGTGTCGGTAGATAAACCACAGGAGATCTTTATCTAACAATTGTTCCAATCTGGTGCAAGCACTTTTTACTCGATCAGTGTTACTAAACGTTGAATCACAGCAAAGAGCTTCAATGTTATCTAACATACACGAATCTACCAAAGTTTGAAAAATAGCTCCAGCCTTATATACACCTGTACTTGAAGGAGTTATTGATACGATTAGGAGTTGTTCTACTTCTTGACTTGTAACGACTACTTCTAATCTATCTGTAGTTACAATCATTGAGTATCCAGAAAAAAGAGCTGTAATGAGATTTTTAATAGCTTGATATCATTCTTTACGAGCTTTATGGCTGAATATGAGCTTCCGAAGCAGTCATTAACAAATGTCATTAATTCAGTAGCTCTTCTTTTTAGACTAGGTGTATGAAGTGATGGTTGAGATTCAGATTCGGGTCCAACTAAAGAATTCAATTCGTCAGAAAAACAATTTTAATTGTTAGAAAAATTTGAAAACTAATCGTATAGAACTTTAATAATTTAATTTATTTCCAGAGAGTAGTCTGAAGGCGAAAACTGTGATAGCGCTCAAGAAGAATAACAACATAACCTTTATTTATATGTGAACATATAAATATTATAAAATTTGATGCCAAAAAGATTAAACTCGGATGAGATTTGCTCTTTCTAAATTCTAATGTAAAATATTATAATTAAAAACATTAAAAATGGTGAAATCGGCTGCAAAGAGATTATTTTTTACTTAAGGTCAAACTATACTGATTTTAACCCAAAAATCGAAAAATGTTATTTTACTTGAAAATTAATCCTTGTTTAACATTAAAAGAAATCGGTTTTAAATAAAAAAAAATTTATTTACGGTCATACTTATTTTTGCATGTTTAAGATTAATTTCAATCTCAATAACATCATTATATTTAAATCAATTAATTATTTGTATTTAAATTTGAATGAACGTAGTGATATATCCAAGAGTTCAAAGAAGTTATGCCTATTTCAAAGGAACAATCAAAGTAAAAAGACGTAATTTATTTTACTTAAATAAATGTTTTTTTATTTAAACAAACGGTATTTTATTATTTATGTTTTGAATCCTTTAAAATGTTGTTTGCGCGAGGCTTTGTCAATAATCCTTTTTAAAATTTTATGTATTTTATGGAACATTTTAAAAAGAAGTTAATTTTTCTTCTTAAAGCAAGTATTCTCGAAAAATTTGTTTAACTACAAATATTATTAAATTATAACGTTTTTTAAATGTTTATATTGTTGTGTGATACATTTTTTATTTATTTCAGATGAATTATGAGAGTATTTGGGATAGAAAATATAAAGTTTAGTTCAGTATGAATCAATATGTATATCCAAATGTCTCAGATTAATTTAGTCAAAGCTTGAGGTCCACGCAACTTTTTCAGTAACCTTGATTTTTAATGATAATAATTGATAATTGATTTGTAGAAAGTAGTATTAATAAATATCGACGGAAATAGCTCAGAGTTGGTATGTAACTATCTTTTATCATCATAATCAAGCTCCCCACATTTGTTTTTAGCGCCAACGAAAACCCTGTACAATATTTTCCGGCGATTTTTCGATTTTTCATCTACTTACCTCCTATTTCCTCCCCTAAGGGGGAGGATAATGATATTCTAATACATATTTTCTTAATCTATATTGTTTTAGTCAAAGTTTAAAAATAATGGTATCGATATCTCTATTTTTCTTTAAGATACACCATAAAGAGAAAAAAATCGATTTTCGAAAGGTATATACTTTAAGGGGATGTCGGAGCAAAAGTTTCCTCAACGCGCCGGTGGCGCTGGTGTCAGGTGGAAAATTCACATTTCTAAGTTGAATTGTATTAATATTAGAAAAAATAGACAGTTTTTAGATGTAAGAAGACCAGAGCGCAATTGCTATGGTCAGTAGGTACTATTTTAGCTCATTACTCATAAACATAAGCCCTAAGTTTTTGCAAAAGTCTTGAAATACAAACGTGCTTCTCGTGTTCGGGTAAGCGTCAGCTGATCGCTTGGCTGTCGCTCAGTATCTAACCTCTCACAGAGATGACGCCATGGGGATTCAACACGGCATCTCTCGCATCATTTCTTGTAGAGATTTCGATAATAACAATGTTTGATACACAATTAAAAATGCAAAAAAATGCGTTGAATCTAAATATTTTTTATAAGTATTAATATTTTTTAAGAATTCTACTGCAAAATAATTTTATAGGAACCCTGGTAAAAATGTTCCCGATATAGTAGGGATAATTTCACTCATTTTATCGGTGGCCGCGAGATTATGCTAGGCTGTAGGTCAACATACTCCGATACCTGGCGACAGAATATGCTGACATTATCGGGAAGACCGAAAATTAAATTGTTCATGTTTTTGAGACAAAACGCTCATTATTATTTTAATATAGTATATTTATTCTTACATATAAATTACATTTTTCATTACAATCGTACAGACCTGTTTAGATTTTACATTAAAAATATTTTGTAACCAAGTAAGTACGCAAAATGGATACACACGACAGCACGGCAGGAGGTTACGCGTATATAAAGTGTCGTCTGCATTGTATACTGCATAAGTACTGTGAGGGTTTTTATTAAAATTGATGAATATAACTGATTTCGAGCAGTTATAATTTATTTAAAAAAAAATAACAGAAGAGAATTTCAACGAGCTTTGTAGGTTAGCTTTTTAATCAACTCTGTCTTCGAAATAATATCGTCTTATTATCGGTTATTTATCGCGACCGTGGGGCGACGAAATATGCCAAACAGTTGTTTTCTTGGCTATAAATTATCGCGAATTTTTTCGAGGGAAATTTAGCTTGTATATAATATGCTTCTAATACCGGTGAGCGGGAAATAATTTTCTTGCAAAAGGTTTCCTATTTCTTAAATCTAAATATAGATAAAATATAGATATATAAATATATAAAACATAGATGTAATAACTAAATTTAATTTTAAATTTACGCTCGAATATGCTGCATGAAGTGAAATAATTTACAAGTAAACAAGAAATTACTTTATTCAATATATTTCTAACTGTTTCTTTGCTCTCGTTTATTACTGTTTTATAATGTTTTTGTACATATTGTATATACTGTTCAACACCCTAATGGACAAACGGCTTAGAATTTTTGAAATAAATTTCAAAATACTTTTTTTGTTAAAGCTGTATGCCAAATTATCGTGTTAAATTGCAGGGACGAAATCTTGGGTAACAGGTATAGTGCGTTATAGATTTCTCCTGTATAATCCTGGGTAACATCTATAGTTTTGTATAGGCTTTATGTGTATTTTCAAGCGGGACACCTGCGCCAATACTGACCGTCCTTCTATTCCATGTCTATATATTCATTACCATTACTGCTAATATTGTCATATAATTTATATATTTAACAATTGATTGATGTTTTCCGAAGGTCGGCTACTTAAGTTCGTTGAATTATACATAAGATCGTTAAGAAAAAATAATGTTGTAAGATCCCTTCCATAGATGCAGTGAAACGCTTAAAGGGACAAAACAGTCCTATGGGCTGAAAAATAAAAATACAAAAAATTAATATATAAATTCAAGTTTTTATTGAGATATTTTTTATACTAAAACTAGCTCACATTACCTACAATTTGAGCCCATATAGGCCTCATGTACTGCTATCTGGTAGCGGTGACAGTACAGACACCCATGAAAGTATTTGGTAACTGATCGTAAGATTACAAGTGAACCGATGGATAAAAGAGGCTCAAAATTTTTTTATAATTTCTACACATCTGTCATTTCTATATGAATGATGTGATTTTAATTTGAATGCGTAGACGTTGTTTTACAACAAAAATACTACATTTTTTATTGTTTATCGGCTGCTTTTTTGTCACTAATTTTTTTGTAAACCAACTTCTACACATTCAAATCAAAATCACCTCATTCATATGAGAATGACAGGTGTGTAGAACTTGTAAAAAAAAATTTCAGCCCATTTCATCCATCCATTCTCCTGGAATCCTACGGACAGTGAGCTGAAATTAGAAAAATCAATATCAGTTTAAATCAACGTTAAACTTTGGAGTTACAATTATAGTTATCAGGGTGAAATTGAAAATTATATTTAAGTTTTGTGTATATAGAAACATACTTAATCCCAACTGTCAGATTAATAGAGAGAGGCAGGTAGCAAACTCTTCCTCTGAAAAACAAAATTAATGAATATTTGTGACTTGTAATAACGATATAAAAATACAGAGAAGTATACTTATTTTTTTTCGCCATAATTATAAAGCAGGCTACTTGAATATTATGAATGAAGAACAAAACATGATGTGCACGCAGCCTAGTGTGCACCAGCAGCATAGCTGTCATCTTTTTGTAAGAATGCTCTTCTGATAGCTCTGGCTTCCTTGCTACCTAAAAGAGGTTGCCTCCCAGCGTCAAAGTGTTTTCTGAAATCGGTGGTGTTGGCCCAATTAGCAGTAGCGTGTCGAGGTTGTACTCCAAACTCCTTCATGATCTTCAGGAAGTCAGCACGTTGTCCTGCCAAACGAGTACTTGGCATCCGGATGAGTAGATGCAAATCTTCCCTTCGCATCTTTATTCGAAGTCATTGTCAGTGTAAGGTTCTGATTTACTATGCTGAACCGCGCAGTAATTCTATATACAAATAATTATTTATTTGAGTATAGGTGAACTAGCCTTGACTCGAGAGTCTTCTGTTACTATTAAGTAGGTTATGATTCTAATAAACTGTCTCTTTATGGTACTTCTTTGTTATGACTTTATTTAGACGAAGGCCCAATGCTTTGATACAGATGTTACACAGATGTTTTAATCTAATCTTTATGTTTGTTCTTAATGTTACGTATTTACTTATTTCTATATTGGTTCGACTTACAATCCCGTTCGGACACTACTAGTAGATTGCACGGTCGATGACTGGGCGGTGTTTAGTATTATCCTACACGGATGGTTCCGTGGCGTGTTGAGAGTAAGTTCCTTAACTAAGCTGCCGAAGCTAACGCCAGATAGGTTGACGGTCCTTAAGCCTCGTACTGTACCAACTCACGTCCAGAGTATGAAGAATTCCACCGGTTAGCTTCCACGGAGTTTGAGTGGTTTCTAAGCACCCAATAGACGACGCGAAGGACTAAACGGCACTCGTATTCACACACCAGGTCCAGCAGGTACAACACTCGTTGTCCTTGTAAAAAGAGACTTCACTAAAGGCAATATGAGGACTGAGTGCGGGGCTTATAAGGCTTGGCGGATGATCTCAACGTTAGGGTAATAACCAATCACCGATCGCCACCGAAAGTGTCTTACAATATAGGTTGGTGATGGTGCAGAATAAGTAGGTTTTGGGATTGCTGACTCGGGGGTCAGTTGGTTTAATTAGTGGGACGCGTTTGATGTCGTAAACGCGGTTGCGGAAATGCTTACATTGTGATTATCGTCGTATACCTGCGCCTGTACACATACACGCCGTCATACATCATTCTGTATACAGTATATTCATACATATAATTATCTTTTATGAACATGGGACGTTACACCTCCCCCCCCAGAGTATTGCTGTCCCCAGCAATGGGTGCTGGTGCAAAAAGAAAAACGTGCGATGTTCATTCACAATATGTTGTTACATAAGTATGTTGTTTAGGAACTTTTCAAAAAGTTAATAATATAATGCTGACATATGCATTATCTCGGAAGATTAATGAGTGATTAAAAAGAAATTTTCGGTATTTTGATCTCTAATCCTAGTTGTAAAATTTTTGTTTTGATCCGATCATAATTGCGATTTTTCGTACTTTATTTACAGGATAACAATGTAAATATAAACAATTTGTCTAACTTTTATTACATTATTAGTTCGGAGACTCTTAATTGCAAAATTACAAAAAGGTTTGGTTCGAATCCGACCATAAATTTTTTTTTTTTTTTTTTTTTTTTTGTTATTACTGTTTTTTTTTTTTTTTTCTCATAGGTCGATAGAGTATCCTTAACTAACAATTTAGGTACAAAAATAACAATTTTCGTACTGTAATTTTTCGAGTTACAGGCCTATAAACATTTGATTGTTGCTACTCATTTTTGGGTGTATTTTGACTTCCTAAGGTGCGGTCGAGTGCTAAAAGTCCGAAATTATTATTATTTTGTTAGGTAATGCCAATTGTTCTAAATTGTTTATTCCGCATGTTTAGTATTTGTATAATATGAACCCTTATGTGGTCTTATTATAAGTCCGCTAGATTGGAAAGTGCATGTGTGTAGGTATAAGCCTGTATGCAAGTATAACTGGTCTTATGTATACTTATATATATACTCTTACCCGTCTTTATGTACACTGATATATATACTCGCATATCCATACGTTATGTTCATTTATATATATACTTGCTGTATACATATAAGTATAGTATTGACTGCGAGTGTGACGTACTGCATTCCTGGGTGGGTCGCATTCCTGGATGGGTCTTTTTGATTCTTCAAGTATCCGTTCGGTGGCAGGAGTTACCGCGCTTTGGCGCGAACTCGTGCTTTCGTCACGCCTACATATACGCGCGTGCTGTGTAAGTTTCGGCGCGAGCTGACAACACGTGAGCGCGAGTGCATTGGCTTCGGATGGTAGTAGCCGCAATGCTAAGTTCGCTGACAATAGATAGAGATAGACAATAGGGCGAAAATGAACTGCTTATTTTCTTGTTTTGTTTGCCTAATCTTAAGTATTTGTTGTTACGTTTTATTGAACCCACGGTAAGTTTAAAATACCGTGTCTTGAATTTGTAGTGGTCTTGTCTGGTCTACTCAGCGATAAAATTTCTCTAACTTATCTTTATGCTTTACTATAAGTTTTCCATTAGATGATTCTACTATGACATTACTATTGTCTTTAATTTCTTTTACAAAAAATTTTCCATTATAAAATTTATCTAATTTCCCATATCTGGGTTCCTTTAATACTCTCACTTCGTCTCCGACAGAAATCTGTAAAGGTCTTGCCTTTTTATCATAGTACTCCTTGTTCTTATGTTTTGATTGTATGAGATTATTCCTGGCTACTGTTTGTGCATCTCTCAAACATTCAGTTAGTTCTTGTATGTAATCGTTGTAAGTTTCTAATTCTAATTCGTTCGGCAAACGATTGGGTGTACGGGCTGGTTTGCCGTATACTAATTCATGAGGAGTGTAACCCGTTGATGTATGTACGGATGTATTATACTCATGAATAGCAAAGGGAATTACTTTATCCCAATCTTGTTTGCTTGATGATTTATTTCTTAGAAAGTCTGCTAAGACAGCGTGACTTCTTTCTAAGGATCCATTAGACTGTGGATGGTATGCAGTCGTAGTATTTAATTTAAAATTATAAATTTCGGATAACTGTGACAATAGATTGTTTTGAAAACTGCGTCCTCGGTCGCTTAGAATTATTCTAGGTACTCCAAAATGTACAAAAAGGTGTCGGGTCAAAGCGTCTGCGATTGTAACTGCTTTGATGTTGGGCACTGGTACTGCTATACAAAATTTTGAAAACTGACACTGCATAGTTAGTATATGCACGTTACCTTGCGTAGATTTGCATAAAGGTCCAACTGTATCTATGGCTACTTTATAGAAAACTTCACTTGGTGTATCCGTTATTACCATTGGTTCTCTTGTCTTTACTCTAACCAGCTTTTGTTCTTGGCAGATTTCACATTTGCGTACGTAATCATGTATATCTTCTTTCATTCCTTTCCAATAGTATCGTTCTCTTATTCTTCTATAGGTTTTTCCCATACCACGATGTCCTCCAAACAAACTATTATGGTAATCGTTCAGAACTATTAACTTGTATTCAGGGGCTAGTATCTTACACTCACCGTAACATATCGTTACTGCTATTTGTAAATTTTTCAGTTTTTCCTTAATTTTATTTAATAATACCCCTCGTGGAAGAGTGTCAGTTAGCTCTCCGCTTCTAGCTAATCTAAAAGACTTTAACTTTTTATTCTTAATTTCGTTTGCTAATGTACTTAAACATTTCGATAAATTATCTGGTGTAATTTCGTCTTTTTCTTTATCTGAAATAACTAAACTGAAAATGAATCTTTTTCTATTTTGGGTAACTATTACATCACCGATGGTTATCTTGGCCTTCGATAATTCATCGCGATAAATAGCTTCTACATCAATAAGTAATTTGTTAGTTCCATATGAATCTACATAGTCGAAAAATACAAATGTTGGTGTGTTTCCTAATCTTGGAGCTGTACTGTCTTCCTTCGGTTTACTATTTATATAAGAAGTATTATGGTTGTTGGTAAGTGTTCCGCTTGTGGGTGTTATTATTGTTTTTGTCGTTTTAGGTGGATTATTTTGTTTTTTGGGTTTAGATAATTTTTTTCTTAATTCTTCGTTAATCTCATCCTCCGATTCTTCTTCACTATCCTCTTGTTCTATTGTGGAGAGGTGATGCCAATTGGTGTTTTTGGCCATCTCTTCAGTCCAAGCAGTAGAAGATGCTCTAGGTTGTTTTATGGGTGACTTGAAACGAATCGGATTAGACTGACTATCTGCGTATTCTAGCATCCATTCTCTCACAGTGCTGCTGGGGACTACTGCCTGTGAAGCTTCTCCTAGTAACGTAGGTGGTTCTGAACTCGCTTTCTCTCCTTGTTGTAAGGGTGATGAGCTTTCAATATCTTTCATGAGGTCCCAGTTCTCGGTTGGAGTTTCATGATAGAGCTCTAAGAAATTATCCCAGCACATCGAGAGTGGTTGGTTATTTGTAGTCTCGCTTGGGTTTCCATTAGGATTAATCTCTTTTTCCTTTGCACTTTTGTTTAATTCAATGCTAGATAATTCTTGTAGTTCTGAATTATCCATGAGTTGACCTGGCATTGATCGTCTCATAGTAGATTGTAAATTTGGGTTTATTAACTCTTTGTCATCACTTGATGATGAAGAATCTCTAAATTTTGTTTCAATTTCCGGACTAGTTTGTCTAGAACTAGTAGGAGTTTTATTCTTTTTGTTGTTAGGATTTTTACTCTTGATCTTATTGGGTTTATTCAATATTATCTCATCAAATTCACTTTCACCTGGATCCTCGTTTGACTTGACCATAGTAGAATCAGTTTCCTCTTCTGACTCTGTATCTTGATTCAACAGGCTAGGAAGCAAAGATTTGTTGCTTAGTGGTATTGGTGGAGCATCGGAAGATTCCGCAATACTACTCTCAATTGAGTTGGTTATTTCTGAATTATCTGTTTCACTCATTGATGGTGGTTCGGAAACTATGGGTTCTGCAAAAACTACTGTTTTCTTTTCTGTAGTGGCTGGTTCGTTCTTCCTCATTCTAAGTCTCTTCGCGATTGTACTTGCTTCTAGGTCGGCTTGCCCTCCCTCCATACCTAAAGGGATAGTGGGGTTATCAAGCTTGATTCCTTCCTTACGACCCGGTTTCTTTCGATGTTTAACTCCTTCTTTAGAGGTTTCGTTTTCGCTTTGTAGTTGAGTACGATTCTGTCTGGCTAAAGAAGTTTTAGTCGGCTTAGGTAGGATAGGCAGTACTCGTACCTCCCCCCCCTGTTCTTGTTCATCTTCTTTAATTAGTTGGTCTCTATCAACTGGATTGCGGGAAAGGGCGTCTGCGTTAACATTTAGACGACCAGGTTTATACTTGAAAGTATAGTAATAACCTCGTAATCTCATTCTCCAACGATTTAACCTACTGACTGGATCTTTTAATGATTCAATCCATGTCAATGGTTCGTGATCTCCGTAGACGGTGAAATGTTTACCGTAAAGGTAGTGGCTAAAATACTCTATGGCATTTACTACGGCTAAACATTCTTTTTCTGTGGTAGAATAATTTCGTTCGCATTTGTTGAGAGATCTGGACATATAGGCGATTGGATGTTCTTGTCCTGGTTCACCTTGACTTAGGACTGCACCTATAGCTCCATCACTTGCATCCGTAGTTAGAATGAAAGGCTTACTCTCATCCACTGTTGTTAGTACAGGGGCTTCACAAAGTGCTTCTTTTAAGATCTTAAAACTTTGTTCTTGTTCTAATTCCCACTTCCATTTTACGTTTTTGGCTAATAGGGCGTTGATGGGCCCTGCTTTCTCTGAGAAGTTTTCGATAAACCTTCTGTAATAACCAGCTAATCCTAAGAACTGTCGAATTTCAGTTTGGTTAGTTGGCCTCGGGTAGTTTTTAACGGCTTCTAACTTCTTAGGGTCCGGTCTTACTCCATTACTATCGATGATATGATTTAAATAATTAATTTCTGGTACAAGGAATTGGCATTTATCCATTTGTAGTCTTAAGCCTACCGCTGACAACCTTTCAAACAATTTAGCGATTTTCTCCTCATGTTCTTCGAGAGAATTTGCATAAATCACTATATCATCTAAAAAGACATACATTTCTGATCCTTGTAGACCTGTTAGGACGCAATCCATGAGCCTTTGGAAGGTTGCAGGCGCGTTGGTAAGGCCGAAGGGCATACATAGGTACTCAAAATGGCCGTATTTGGTGTTAAAGGCAGTTTTCTCAACATCCCCAGGGTCAATCTCTATTTGATGGAAGCCCATGGCGAGGTCAAAAATTGAGAAATATTTTGCTCTTCCAATCTGCTCAAGGATTTCCATGATGTTAGGTAGTGGATATGCGTCCTTGATGGTTTTCGCGTTTAACTTTCGGTAGTCAATTACCAACCTGTACTTTTTCTTTCCGTCTGGTCCTGGTTTCTTAGGTACGATTCGAATAGGACTGCAAGATGGGCTCTTTGAATGCCTGATTATACCGGCTTCCAAAAGTTTTTGTATTTGGTTAAAAAGCTCGTCATCTAGTCCTGTTGGTCCTCTCTTGTACTTAACTTTGACGGGTTCTTCATCGGTTGTCCTAATCTTATGCTTAACACATGATGTTCTTGGTGGCGGATCTCCTGGCAAATAAAACAGATGAGAATATTCTTTTACTATTTTCTTAATCTGCGTTCTTTCTGGTCTAGTGTGATAGTTGGTTAAAACTTTTTCCAGGATTGTTTTTACGCGGTCTTCTTCGTCTTTAGGTGGTTCCCCTTCTAACGGAAACTCGTAGTCATCCTCCAAGTCATCGTAAAAGTCAAATGCTTCCAATGGCTGTGGAGTAATTTCTATTTCGACTGGGTCAGGTAGAGTATTAGTGGCCATTACATAACAGTAGCCTTTGTTATTTTTAACGGCGGCTTCTCCTATAAAAACTCCTGGGACGGTATTTATTCGTCTTAAGTAGGCTTGGCCCTTAGCTGAATGTTTAGTTGCGGGAATTCTTATAGGAACTTTTGCTCTGGCCGGTAACTTAAATACAGTTTTACCATTGGATTTAAAACCTTTAGAATTAAAATTCCAATTTACTGTATCTATAGATTCCGGTTCTATCTCGCGTTCGGCATATGGAAATTCAAACTCAGGTTCAATCTGAACTCTTTTTACTTCCGTGTTTCGATATGCTTCCTCTGGATGTTTATCTTCACTAGTTTCTGGTATTAGTTTATGAACGAAGGGAACGGGTGTTATCGGATGACTTTCCGTTACTAGTACTCCCTCTCCAAACATGATGTTTACTTTTTCTACAAGTAGAAAAGGGTTACCCAATATAAGTTCCTCTGATAGTGGCGTGCTAGATGGTAACACGTGGAATAAATGGTCCTTTCCTAAGATATTTAATTTTACAGTTCCTAGAGTCCTTACCTCCTGTGGAGAAATACCTAGTATAGAGATCACGTCATTTTGGTCTACTATAGCATTAGGACCCAATGCATTTTCTTTTACTGCATTGATTTGGGCTCCGGTATCCACTACACATAAGGCTTCTGGAACTGCCAATTGTTCTATTTTTAATTTTATTGTGGGCGAGGATTCGACTCTTGACGTGAGTCGAATAACTTGGGCTGGTTTCCCGACTTGGCTGTGGGGCCGGGACTGGTTGAACGCTGTGGAGTCGTCCCGCTCACTGGTGCGTTCTTCCAGTGAGCGTTGTCCCAGTTTAAATGATTTTTATTTCCACTGCGAAACGGGATTGGCGACTTCGGCTTTTCTCCGTAATAGTCTTGATTTCGGTTAATTGCGGATTCTTGATGGTGACATGGTTCCTGCATTGGGACTGGTCTGTGCGTACACGTTGGTGGATTTTGATGTTGGTAGCCTCCATTTTGAGGTGGGTACCAATATCCGGCTCTCTGTTGATTTTGAAAGTATATATAACATGCAGCACAGTTACAGGGTCTGTAATCCAGATATAATGGTGCCTCTGGTGGTATAACATGTCTTTGTACTGGTGGTCTTACTGGCACCATAGTATTCTCAGTATATTCCCTCTGGAGTATACTTGGATGTTTGATAGGCTCGGGTACTGGCTTTTTATAACTCAATTGTGGTGGTGCGTGTATCTTGCCTCCTTCAAAAGTCATTTTTGGGAAATAGGTGTCCTCCCGGTCTATTGAATAAGAAATCTCATTTCTATTATGCGTAAAATCATGAAAATTCACTCTTCTTTGCCCTCCTCTATCTCCTTCCTCATTATTCAATGTTCTTACTTGATGTATACTTTCATATATTTCTCCTGAACCATGGGGTGAATCCCGTGAACCATGTGGACTTCGATCTTGTGTATGACTTACTTGATGAATACGTGGATTGGAGTAATGATTATTATACATGGTTACTTTACCCCGTTCATATTTCGATGCTAACGCGAACGCGTCATCCAGTTTTTCTGGTGCTAACTCGATAATACGGGTTCTCCAACCATCTGGTAATCCATTAATAAATGATTCTAAGGCGATGATTTCGATCTGAGGTTTTAAATGATCTCGCTGTACGTTATTTCCCAGTACTTCCAACGCGGCGTTAATTGCGGCATTAACTAGCGCGTTTATTCGACCGTAAAACTGTCGAATATTCTCTCCCTGCCTCATGGAAGATGATTGAATTTCGTGTAAGTAATAACTATATGTGCGGGGCGGTGCAAAGCAGTCTTTTAAATGCGATTTTAAATCATTCCAAGTTTTAAATGTGCTACCTTCCAAGGCTTGTCTGGCTTTACCCCTTAATTTTGATATAACGATTCTTAAAAAGTGTGCTTCTGAATCTGTAGAAATCATGGTAAAGCAGTTATCCACATCTTGTAAGAATTCTTTTAGATTCATGTTCGTTCCATCGTAATCTGCAAGATGTTGAGTTGCTCTTTCCACTGCCCGAAAATTATTTGACTCTAATATACTACGTGAAAATTCTAATAATTGTTCTTCTCTTTCTGCCTCTTTAAATCTATAAAATTGATCTAAAGCATTGATTCTTTGTTCTAAGTTGGGTAATCTTAAGATTTCTTCTCTAGTCTGATTAAACGCCATTATGGTTTAATTCGTCTAAAAGTTTCAAAAATACTAACTCTAAATTTCTTCTTAATAATGAAAATTCTAAACGAGACAGTTGGTACTTTAGTAACAATGGCTTAGTTCCCCACAAGGGATGCCATTTGTAAGGTTCTGATTTACTATGCTGAACCGCGCAGTAATTCTATATACAAATAATTATTTATTTGAGTATAGGTGAACTAGCCTTGACTCGAGAGTCTTCTGTTACTATTAAGTAGATTATGATTCTAATAAACTGTCTCTTTATGGTACTTCTTTGTTATGACTTTATTTAGACGAAGGCCCAATGCTTTGATACAGATGTTACACAGATGTTTTAATCTAATCTTTATGTTTGTTCTTAATGTTACGTATTTACTTATTTCTATATTGGTTCGACTTACAATCCCGTTCGGACACTACTAGTAGATTGCACGGTCGATGACTGGGCGGTGTTTAGTATTATCCTACACGGATGGTTCCGTGGCGTGTTGAGAGTAAGTTCCTTAACTAAGCTGCCGAAGCTAACGCCAGATAGGTTGACGGTCCTTAAGCCTCGTACTGTACCAACTCACGTCCAGAGTATGAAGAATTCCACCGGTTAGCTTCCACGGAGTTTGAGTGGTTTCTAAGCACCCAATAGACGACGCGAAGGACTAAACGGCACTCGTATTCACACACCAGGTCCAGCAGGTACAACACTCGTTGTCCTTGTAAAAAGAGACTTCACTAAAGGCAATATGAGGACTGAGTGCGGGGCTTATAAGGCTTGGCGGATGATCTCAACGTTAGGGTAATAACCAATCACCGATCGCCACCGAAAGTGTCTTACAATATAGGTTGGTGATGGTGCAGAATAAGTAGGTTTTGGGATTGCTGACTCGGGGGTCAGTTGGTTTAATTAGTGGGACGCGTTTGATGTCGTAAACGCGGTTGCGGAAATGCTTACATTGTGATTATCGTCGTATACCTGCGCCTGTACACATACACGCCGTCATACATCATTCTGTATACAGTATATTCATACATATAATTATCTTTTATGAACATGGGACGTTACATCAGAATAATCTCACACGAACAATTTACACTTTTTTTATTATATACAAAGTTTACTGCTCTGCTTTTCTCACTACACTTTGTTCACTACACCTCTTTCACTACATTTTTTTCACAACACTATTTCACTACACTTTGTTCACTGCACTTTACTTACTACTTTGTTTACTACACTTTAATTATATATTTTCAAATATTTAAATAAAACGCTACAATCACTAAGACAAATTATCACAAGTATATTGTAGATATATTTCAAAATACTTGTAGATATAGCGCCTGTGCCGGATGGCTTAGGTAACATGCGCACAGATAAACTGAGTTTCCAACAATACTGTCGCGCATGCGCTCTATCATTTATCAAGAGGAGGTACGCAGCGCGCAGATATTCAAATTTCAATTTTCAAACTATTAGGTGCGTCTTGTATAGAAAAGGCGCGATCTTTTCAAGATTTTAGTATGGGCTTAAATTAATTTATTTATACGTATACACGTGTAATTTTTTATTAAAATACACGTAAAAAATATATATGACTTATATATTACAGGTATTAATAATAATATATTGCAAATCATTTTTTTTTTGTTTATTTATTCGTTTAAGAAAAAATTTAAAATACGTAATTTTCCGAAAAAACGTTAAAAAGATAGGTTTAGTATTTAGCTTATAACTTTGGGACAAAATTTTTTTTTCAAAAACGGATTCTGGGAGCTTATTTTGCGTGCAATTTGCTGTCAAAATATCACATAAAAAATCTGATTTTTGCAAGAAATAGGACTGTTTTGTCCCCACAAAGAGGTGAAAGTATCTATACTTATATGGCAAAATGGTACTTCACATATTTCATTTTCGTTGGTAGGATTGACATATTCATTTCAATCAAAAAAATTTTTTGTCAAGCTTCACTGACAAATCAGTTTTGTTGCTATGATTATTTTACTTCTTTTACAAATATTAACCCAGTTCAAGCCCTTCGAGTCTTTGAGAAAATTCGTTAAATATTTTTTTTCGGATTTTCTATTATAGATATAGTTTTTGTTCTATACATGCAATGTAATACAAAAAATTTCATGCAACATTGATCATAGCATGCATACAAGTGTATACTTCAATCATTACATGCGCAATATTTGATCGATGTTGTTTATAATTCATGTTTCTCAATTATTTTTGTAAGTACTCCATGCAATATGTAAATGTGCTATATTGAAAACATAATTATCGCATATATGCAACATTTTAAGTTTAGTTAAGAATAATTATTTGGAATTCTTGAAAATGTTGCTAATACAGAATGCGATGACGAGGCAGCATCTGCCTGTAAGTTTGTTAATGAAGAAATATTAATTTTAAAAATTTATCTTTCAATATTTATAGTTAGCAGATATTGATAAGAATACGCTTTTTAATTTCTAACATATGCTATAATGTTTTCATGCGGTCTGAATAAAATACTTAATTTAGACATGCAATCAATCTTTTTTGTATGTTAATGAATTCTGTTCTTGTAGATATTATGTATTGTTAATGATCACTTTTTTCAATATGGTGTGCATAAAGTGCAATTTTACGTACTCTGCAACTTTTTAAAATCGCATTTACGCTCCCTGTATCAAAAGATATTGTTCGATACATGTGCGAAAATTGATTCTACACGAGTGAGAGGTTTGTTCACATACCTCTCACTCGTGTAGAATCAACTTTTACGCACTTGTATCGAAATCTACTATTATACCATAATAAACTAATCTAAGCAACTTATTAAAAATTAAATACATTTCATTGAAATTGAAATTATATGTCAAAATATATAAGTAGTATATGTAGAGAAAACGTAACCTTACCAACATTTATTATTGTCATTATCATCCCTACATTGTACTTCAATGTTTCACTCATACATTTGATAGTTAAAAAAATTAAATTTTCAAAACTCAAAGTTGAAATATCTGAAAATGTCTATCAATAATAAAGATAAATTATACTACTTATTGTGCATAACACATTCATAGTCCCTTAGTACATTAAAAGTCCACAATTAATAAACACCACTTGCGTTAATCAAGTGGCGCGGTAGCGCCACGACGGCGAGTTTGAGAAGCAGACGAAGCCGCGGCGCCCGTGACACTATTTAGTTTTATATTGGGGTTCGGATCGTGAGTTTTTTGGTTTATTAGTGTCTTTTCTGAGTTGAACTATGATTTCCTACGAAAATATTTGTAAATAAGCCGTTTTGTTAAATAATAAACGAGTGTATATATCACGAATGCTCGGAACAGTTTCTTTAACTTTTTCTCCAGTGTGGTAGGACCGTGAAGTTGGCTTTTTATCTGAAAAGTGGTAGGACTGTGAAATTGGCCGCACAAGCTATATTCTGTGTAATACAGTTGGGTATCGCTTTCCCACAGATTTTATACATCGCATCAGTGCATGCAGGCCGTCGTGTCAGATCAGAAATTTTTGCTCAACATACTTATAACATCGTGACGTCCAACAAGAAGATTCCTCTACTAAAATAAATAAACAAAAGTGATGAAATTAACTTAAAGCATATTAGATATAAAGATGTTACTAAGAAACCATAGCCTAAAGGTGCAAAAAATGTTTATATGTTATTTTTAGAACAAATTTAAAGTGCTCAATAAGTTCGCTCAAAAAGAAATGAAATCTCTAAAAAAAAACTTTTAACAAAAGTAAAAGGTTACGCGAGTTTCATCTATTCCGTACATTATTATGCATCTCAATAATATGGTTGGCTGACACATTTATATGTTATAATCATCACAAAATCATTGTTACCAAATAAAAATGCAATAACCGTAGATATAATTTCATTACAAATAATTATGTTAACAACAAATAAAAATTTGACAACGAAATTACGGATAAAAAAGAAATGAGATCAATAAAAAAGTCAAGTTTATTACCAAATTATTATTTCAACAATAATATTGCAAACAAAAAGTGTTGTATTCAATTCTGGGCTGAGTCGAATAGTTGATTACAAAACTAAAGATTGATCTAAGATTAGTAAATAAAAACTTAAGTAATAAATTGATCAATCACAAACAACTGTTATAATAAACTTTCTAGGTAACTTGCCAGGCCCGTTTCATTTTATTCATGGTGTTATGTAGCAGTAACTTTCAGCATATATAAAAAGTAGGTGCATATAATCACAACTCTGAAATTTGTTATTTGAATATATTCGAACTGCATTTAAAAATAAATTGTTTTTTATAATAATTATATAATACATAATTAAAATTCAACATTTTTCGTATCAAACCTCAAATATAAACAATTACTTATTATGTATATTATATACTGGATACTGAAAAACTTTTTTATGAATACCAGTAATGCAAGAAGTTAAAATGTTGATATCCAATTATAATAAAAATATGAAAAAAATATTTTATTTGTTTAGCTGTAAACAAAACGAAACGGGCCTGGCAAGTTACCTAGTAAGTTTATCATAACAGTTGTTTGTGATTGATCAATTTATTACTTAAGTTTTTATTTACTTATCTTACATCAATCTTTAGTTTTGTAATCAACTATTCGACTCAGCCCAGAATTGAATACAACACTTTTTGTTTGCAATATTATTGTTGAAATAATAATTTGGTAATAAACTTGACTTTTTTATTGATCTCATTTCTTTTTTATCCGTAATTTCGTTGTCAAATTTTTATTTATTGTTGACGTAATTATTTGTAATAAAATTATATCTACGGTTATTGCATTTTTATTTTGTAACAATGATTTTGTGATGATTATAACATATAAATGGATCAGCCAACCATATTATTGAGATGCATACTAATGTGTGGAATAGATAAAACTCGCCTAACCTTTTACTTTTGTTAAAAGTTTTTTTTTTAGAGATAAATATTACAATTTCTTCCAATAGAACTTTCAATTATATAGTCTGAATAGTATCGTAGAATTCGAGATCAAAATCAGTATCTAAGGAGTAAAAATACAGCAAAAAAAAAGACAAGGAAAGTTAAACTTTAAAAATCAGTACAGTAACACTCGAGCGCTTACCGCTCAACTAACCTAACTTACACTCATCTACTGACCTCTATAGTTTACAAGCCGATGCTTACCGCTTTATCTTACTACTCCAGTCAGAACCTGTTATGACATGCGTACCATCTCTATAATTTGCAAATGCCTCAATAGAGACTGGAGTGCGCTGAAAAAGGCCACTTGCATCGTAAGGTCGTATTTCGCAACTATTTGATATTAAAATACATTTATCGAAAATAATGTTTATATTATCAAATGTTAATATTAAATATAACTCAGGCTACGACACAGTATTAGCTGGAATCTCTAAAAATGAGTAGATCTCAATAGAAGTAAGTTTGGCTCATGCGTAGAGTAAAGGACTCCAAATCTAAAGGTACGGGGTTCAAGTCCTTATTACAATACTTTTTTAAATATTTTGATTCCACAGCGTGACCGAAACTCCAATTTTTGTCCCTGATAAGCGGGGCGAAAGTGGTATTGTTTTGCGGGGCTAAGGTAAAATTTAGCGGGGCGAAAGTAAAATTAGCGGGGCAACAGTTTCGCTCGGGCAGTAAACTCTCATCCGCGGGAATAATCAACGACTTTACTCCCTTGTTGCATAATGTACTATTTCCTTAACTTTTGACAATAATTTATGCTCAAAAATGTTATATAGTGTGTCCAACAAAACATTTTTAATACATAAGATTTCTTTATTAAATTTATTATTTGCAGTTCTTAGAACCTCAGAATAATTATATGAGTACTCATATGAGCTCTCGTATGATCTCTCACGTGAGAATTTAGGTGGAAGTATCATATGAGATATCATACCAGCATTCATATGAGAATTTTCAGTCTGGTAACAGTAGCAGTGGAGGAGAAAACGTAGTCTACGGCGGGAGTCCGATCCACTCCCGCTGTAGGGTCGTATTTCGCAACTCTTCCGCAAGAATCGCGGCGATGACGTTGCATACCTGTAGAAATTGATGTTTTGTGACTCCCTGAGTGTGACTGCACTCATATTTTTATACCAAAAAATGCGTGCAAACAGCAGCGGCGAAGAAAACGTAGTCTACGGCGGGAGTGGATCGGCTGGGGCCGTCCGGTCCACTACCCTTGTAGGGTTGTATTTTACCATCTTTTTATTTATTTATTATTACCATTACATATGCCTAAAAGAAAAAGGCACCCTATAGAGGCAAACAGAGTTGCCTGTACATAGGGATGGTACAAAACTTACAACTAACTTAAAAACTAAATAATGTCTAAAATAAAATTTTCTTTACAACCTTTAAGGAGGTCCATCCAAAGATTAAGTAACAGTGTGATAACAACGTTTCTTCTTTATATTACATATTTTTCTCTTATATAATTTTTTAGTCTTTTCTTTATTGCAGATTTGCTGTATACTAACTTTTTGAGATCATTTGTCAAATTATTGTATATATTAACGGCTACGAAATAGCTGTTTTTTTTACTTACAGTCTTACCTATTCTTGGCAATTGTATACTCTTATTTCTAGTATTGCTAGTGCTTGATGTATATATTTTTCTTAATGTATCATAATGGAAAGAAATAGCTTCTAATTGGAATAATTGCCAGACTGTAAGAGGTAGGTCTAGTGTTAAAAAGTGATTATTATTTATAATTTTTAGTACTTTCTTTTGAATTCTTTGAATTGAATTTAAACAGTTATTGTATGCTCCTCCCCAGGCAATTATACCATAGTTAACTAAACTCTGAAAAAATGCATAATATACCATCAATAATGCTTTGCGATCCATTCCATTTTTAATTTTAGCAAAAATGAAAATTAAATACCTAGTTTTTTTTACAATATAATCAGTATGTTTATCCCATTTCATATTGAAGTCGAAAATTAATCCTAGATATTTGTGGCTGTCTACTCTTTTTATTATATTATTGCCTATTTCAATTTGTAAATTATCCGGAACGCTGTCACAGTAGCTGCCATAAGCTATGTAAACTGTTTTGCTAACATTTAATGACAATTTGTTCAAAGTAAGCCACTTCTCGACTTTACTTAGATACTTATTCATCTTGTCCTGTGCAGATGACCACGTGTTATCGCTAGCTACTATAACAGTGCCATCAGCATAAGACATAATAGTTTCGTTTTGCATATCTCTCACTAGATCGTTCACATAAAGAATGAAAAATAAAGGTCCTAAAATGGTCCCTTGTGGTACACCAATGAATATTTCTTTGTATTCGCTTTTACACTCTTGTATTTTAACACATTGTTTTCTACCTGAGAGATAGCTAGTTACTAAATTTAGGGCGCTGCCTCTTATTCCGTATCTTTCCAATTTATCTAATAGTATTTTATGGTTCACAGTGTCGAAAGCTTTTGCTAAGTCCAGGAAGGTAGTGATAATAGGTTTACTTTTGCCTAAATTTTTATAAATAATGTTCGAAATATAGTTTAACGCGCCCATAGTTCCTCTATTCCTTACAAACCCATACTGTTTGTCAGATATAATTTCACACTCCGTCAAAAACATGTACAATCTATTGTACATGATTTTCTCAACAATTTTTGCTATGTTTGATACAAGCGAGATTGGTCTGTAATTCGCCATACAGGACCTATCACCTGCTTTATGTATTGGAACTATGTCAGCATTTTTTAGTGCATTAGACAACGTGGATTGCTGGATACACAGATTAAAAATGTGTTCTAACGGTTTCGCTATAAAAGTTGCTATTATTTTGATCGTTTTTGCATTGATATTATCAACACCTGCAGTTTTTTTTTCAATGCATCTATGATTTTTAGAATTTCAAAACTATTAGATGGGTAGATAAAAATAGATTTATTATTTCTTTCTGGAAGTTTTAGTTGATCATTATCCAAATTTGGAATTTGGTTACTTAGATCAATGCCCACTTTACAAAAATAATCATTCATTGTGTTCGCTATAGTTAGTTGGTCATCAATTTTTTGGTTGTTTACAACTAGATAGTCAAGTGCCTTGCTTTTTTGGTTGTTTTTGCCTAGCTTAGTATTGATGATATTCCAAAGCTGTCTTGGATTGTCAATATTTCGTTTTATTTCATTATTTTCAAATTTGTATTTCGCATCTTTTATGACTCTATTTAAAATTTTTTCGTAATTTTTGTATTCATTTTGTGAGAATTGATTATTACCAAAAGTACGTTATATACTAGGCGCATTGATTTGCCCGTTTAATGCTGAATGCTGCTGCACTGAAGAGAAGCGCATCAAGAATTAGTGGTAGAGATGAAAACGTAATCTACGGCAGTAGAGTACGGAATGACGCCTATTGGCCCTGTCCCGCTCCAGGATCATACTTTGCAACTTTTTTGCTAAAATTGCGTGGTCTACTTGACGTAACCGACGGTTTGAACTTTTGAATTTTCAAAAAATGAACTTTGAACTATATAGTATCTTTAAACACAATAAATATCTTGTAAATATAATAAATATGAAAACATAGTAATACCTAATAGGTATGTGTGATGGTGACTTTATACCTCTACAGTATCTAGCATAGAAAAAATGTATCAGCATAGCAGGAGCAGCAGCAGGAGTAGTAACACAAATACGGTATAACCTCCAAGCGAAAACTCAAGTTTCTTGTTGGAATTGTATATCTTTCCATATTGAGTGAGATCGCGGTAAGTATAGATTGATTGCTTGAAAGTGCGTGTACAAACACCATAGAAGCTTCAAATTAATACTGCTGCAATAGCGTTGCCATTTTATCCTACGCACTTACTTACAATATCGCCGAAAAGTAGAACCGAGCAAAATATTAATTGCGGTGAGCGAGCCAGAAGGCCAAAAACGTCAAACACACACGGTAGTTGGCTGCGTGAACGTGTTTCAAGCCGTGAGCCGGTCGACAGATTGACGTGAAATTGAATTCTTGTAGCGCCATCTCTATGAGAGGTTAAGTTCTGAGTGGCAGTCAAGCGATCAGCTGGTGCTTACCCGAACGCGAGAAGCACGTTTGTATTTCAAGACTTTTGCAAAAACTAAGGGCTTATGTTTACAGGTAATGGACTAACATAGTACCTAGTGACCATAGCCATTGCGCTCTGGTCTTCTTACATCTCGAAACTGTCTATTTTTTCTAATATTAATACAACTTGGAAATGTGAATTTTCCACCTGACACCAGCGCCATCGGCGCGTTTCGGAAACTTTTACTCCGACATCCTCTTAACCATGTTTCTCACCATGAAATTAAGAGATGATGACAATTTCAATAATTTTCCCTTAATCTGCATTACTTGAACTTTAGCCAAAAAAATGTTTGAGTCGCTATCTCTTTTTGTTCTTGAGATATTAGATTTCCGTTACCGAAAATGCCATTTGACCCATAGTGCGGCGCCTCTCCTACTATGGGGTGCGCGAACTGGTGGCGTTGCCGCCTGGCGGCTGGGCGCGGAACTACTGGCGCGGTGCGCTGTAGTGACGATGTGTCGGGTTGCGCGCGGTCAGGGGCTAGTGTGAGAGAGCCTGTGGATGGGTTATAACAACTTCACTTACTCTCGTGAGCTCGAATAATCTGGAACCCTCCCAAGAGCTACCCAACGTAGTAGAGCTCCCAAATTTTTGGACACGAGTAAAAGCTCGGACGATATGTTCTATGCTAGTGACTCGTATTTAAAGTAAAATAAATTTTAGCCTAAGAACGTAGCGAACAATAAACTATTTATAATATATATATATACATATAACTTTTTCCTGTACTTTCTCTTTTTAGTCGGTGTAGTTTATCTAAAAAGGGTTTATACAAGCTTTCTGAAAGATAACTACACAATAATTTATATTTTATATCAAAATGTATAAGAGGCAATAAGTCCCCTTAGAAGCTTTTGATAAAAAATATTATTTCAAACTTTAGTAAATTTTTTTGGAAGAAATTCTAATTTCAGAAAATGCAAACATAAATTCTTTTTTCGTTGTGAAGTAGCATTTAATGCATTACGGCAATAAATGACGAAACACATATAATCTTCAACAAACAAAATTCTTAAAGAAAAAATTTAATAGTTTGAATTCAATACCAAACATCCCGGACCAACAAATGATTTAATAAGCGAGAGTGTTTCAATTGGTTTCCATGCAAAGAAAACAGGAAGACCTGCCCTTGCACGCCTTACCTAGTTGCCTCTTTTGGTCGCATTTCCAGCAACAGTCACGTCCGTCTGGTCCTTTACAGTCCTTTATAACGTAACCGAAGCTAAGACACAGCACTTTGGCACACGAAGCCTGGGTCGAATCCGGCATTAAACCCATCCGATTTTTGTTCTGCCTTTTTTTAGCAAGCCCGTTGCCTCCTTTGGATCACACTCACAGGCAGCTAAAGCTTGTCCATGGCTATTAGCTCCAAAAACGTAGACAGTCCTCTTGGCCTTGTTTTCACGTCACCTTGGAAGTCACATCTTTTACTGTGGCCCGTCTTCCCGTCAGCAGGAGCCAAAGATGGCTCGAGTCACTTCGGCAGGCAGCCCTTCGGCATAGTCTCTCCACTCAGGATCTCCTTTTGGCAGCTCATGGGTCGCACTGCTTGGCCCACACGGCGGTCCGCTTCATTAGTTTCAGAGCAGCCTTCCCCTGAGCTGGACGACTACAAGTCACTCCCATCTATCACTCTGATACGTCCAAGAGATGTCCGTTTATAGGAACCCCTCAATGATGCATCTACAATTCTCTCCACCAAGACGCTATCATTGCTGCGGGGTCGCCGCAGAAAGGGCAAAGTCCTGGCTTGTGCTCTGCGTGTGATTTCGCTTCTCAAAGAACACCTGTTTATAGAGATCTTCGGCAGTGAAGTCCTCCCTGCGTTTCTGTGTGACAGGTCAAGATCTTTTCAAAAGGACCTACGGCTCCGACTGTGGTTGTCATGCAGCTTTCGTACTCGGTTTTTATTCTGCTACTGCAGCTTATCACCGCTCCGTGCGCTAATTCATCGGGATACTCTTTTTAAGCAGTTTCGTTCAATGCTCCCTCATTTACACTCCCACCAGTATGGAACACATTCACTCCCTCAGGGGACTGCTGCTCTCATAAGCCCATCACCTAGCAGGTTGCGAAGATGTTAAGACAACCGCCTACGACAAAGAGCAGACATATCGATGAGAGAGATATACAATGCTTTAATTGTGATGACAGTATTATTATTAAGAAACTTGCTGAAGTAGTTGTAGAGGTCTTAATACCAAAAGAATATGTATTTCAACCTCCATGTGCATGGAACCAACTAACAAAAAAATTAGCTAGGGCAAATAATTAGTTGCAACGTAATTTTCATGGACTTAAATGGGAAACGGGAAACAAAGCATTTAAAGATTTACCTTATGTTTTCAAACATCTTCGAATGCTACAAGGAGATGACGCTATAATAAAGTTTTATGAAAAAGGTTGTGAGAAAAACAAGATTTTAGAGCCTTATATAAAGCATATTTATAATTTAGAAGATCCTGGTTGTGCATCATTACACACACCCGGATTCCGTCTGCCGTAAGTTAGTGTATACCATTGTGATAGTTGGGTAAAACCGTGTGCCTTACAAACAGTTATAGCATTACGTGCATGGGTCCTAAAATAATATAAAAAATAAAGAATGAGGGCGTGGATATAGTTTAATAAATTAAAAAAAATAATAAAACATTATTTTTATGAAATTTAAATATAATTCTTATTATTTACAAACCTATAAAAATACTCTTTTTACCTTCAGCATCATAAATATTTTATGGTGAATAATGAATTTTCAGAGTAAAAATTAAAAAAATAATGTGAATAGTAGTGTAAATACAGTGAATTAACAATATGAATATGTGAAATGTGATTATTTTAAAAGTGAAAAAATATAACAGCGAAATAAAATAAAATAAAATTTAATGGTATGCGGGGCATTTGAACCGAGAGCCTTGCGGTTGCCAACCGAGTGTCTTACTGACCTTACTCGTTCCGGTAGATGTAAATAATCTTCTTATAATTATTTACAAGTGAACAAAGTGAATTCTCATTGCTTCGCAAAAACTTTATGAAGTGATTTATTTTTACTACGTTAGTTGGTACTGCAGAACTTATCTACGCGACATTTGTGCAGTCATTGATCATGATTGATCTAGATTTTTTACAGGTCAGTATTGTAGAAAAACTGCGGAATGCGGGATGTGAGACTCGGCCCTGCTTCCGGTACTGCAGGAAATCGCTGGAGAGCAGGAGCAGATCGCAGTGGAAGGGGGCCGATAAGGCAAACCTGCCGTACTGACCGGGGGCGGGTAACCTACTTAGAAGTTTGTCTTTTGCACGTAGTACGGAAAATGTGCAGACGTAGTACATCGAAATACAGTGTAGGTAAAATACGCATGTGTTAGTTCAGCCAGTGCTACTATCGGCTTCACTAAAAAATATGCAGATGCAGTGGCAAAATTCAGTCTCACTTCGAGGTTATAATATGGATAATTTTGTTGCTACTGTTGTTCCTTCTAAAGATTTACTGCTGCTGCTGCTACCCGTCTAAGGTCTACTGCAGCTGTTTGTTCCGGATTTACTGCTGCTCATATACATGCAATACTTTTTGAGGGTAGTTTAATTTTATATATATTAATTATTGCGGTTAATCGCCTAGGGTCTAGTGCTGCTGGAGATGCAATACTTATTGCTGCTGCTACGCGGACACTCTCTAGTAATGCTTCTTGTCCAGATTCTACTGCAGTTGCCATATGTACAGCTTCTACTCTAGTTGCTTATTAAGGTTTAGTGGTGTGGTGCAACCAGCGTTGACTACGGGTGCGCTTTCAGGTTCTACCTCTGCCTCTACAAGCTCAGCTATACTGCTGCCGTTTATCAAGGATTGACAGTACCTGTTGATCTAAGGTCTATTGCAGGTGCTCATCCGTTGAAGGAACATTTTAAACCTAAGTAGAGCTAAAAATCCTTCAGAAAGCTATGGCAAGTGAACAAAATCACTAATTTATGTAGTATAATGTCATGAGTTTTAGGCACTGATTTTGTATGGTATATATACGATAATTGGTAAAAATAGTGTATATTATATATAATTACAGAAGCTTTGTAATAATAAAATTTTCAGTTTCGTCAATACTTCTAGAAAATACGTTTTGTTGTGTTAGAAGTTCGAATCAAGTGTTTTTAGAAAATGTCCGTATTGATGTGTTTTTTTTATTTTTTTTAGTTTCTCTTGAACAAGGAAGTATTAGGAAGTCATAGGGAATCTTAGAAAGACCATAAAATGACATTGTTGGTGGGGTCGTCATAACGGCCCCATCCCCAATGACAGTCATGTGTCGAATTCTCATCGACTAAACTCAATCGTTTGTGGGTCAGGTTAAAAAGCCTAATCGAAATCCGAAACACCCCCTTTAGCCTTTACCGACCCTTAGTACAGGCGTATCTGGCACTGTTCGCCGTCAAGTAATGCTTCGTGAGGAGGCGAAAGGTTTCGACCCACTTTTATCCCATGTGATCGCCATATCCATGGTCTTCGCTCATTGTCTGCATTCGACGGCAGCCTATCGAACGCACAACACAAATTCCCTCAATCACCAACACTCACTCATACACACACACACTCACCTACACTGTCTCACACACCCACAAGGGAGAGGCTGTACTCCCATGTGGCGCGTCCTCAGGTGGCGAATAGAAGAGTGCTCGTTGTAGGTATAAAGTGCTATGTAACTAGTGCTGCCTGCAGAGGGTAGGAGAGAAATAAAATATCTCCCGCGGACCAAAAGCCTACCGAAATATCCAGTAAAACCACAAGAAACGAGGTTAGATAGAAGCAGACGCTCTCCGGCTGCCGCAGGACGCCTTAACTTTGACTATTGAGGGAAAAGGATGCGAGACAAAATGGGCTGACACTCCCTGGCTGCCGGTAAGTACAGGAGTCCGGGGCAGTTTAGCCGACTTGCTCTGGCTGCTCTATCAACCGGCGAAAATCCTAATGGCTACGGCGGTGCCGGGTGGCGCCCGGACAAGGTCCTGTCGTGGCCAGAATGGGGGCCCTGCTGAACAGAATACACGTATGCAAGGCCAGGATTTGCAAAAGAATCCAAGTGGAAAGTAGATGAGATAAGAGTGAAGGATATTAAAAAAAATAATAAGGACACCAATTCAAGAAAACTTAGGGACTTCGAATACTCTATCAAATGTCAATGAAACTGGGCTCTCTACCCAGAAATCAGGCGGTGACAACAGCCTGGAAAAAGAGTAAGGAGGAATGCTAGAAAAAAAATATCTGGAAAGCGCCTTAGACGCAGAGTTGTTGACTCCTCTTTCCCCCATTGTCCGTGTGTTACATAGAGTTGGAGACGTAGAGAGTCGTCAACATGCTGATGAAACCAATGACAAGGACAAAGAAACTCGATCTCTTAGGTCCCTGCAAGAGAAAGTTGAAGCTTTATTGAAGTTTATCTTGGAAAAGAAAAATATCCACACGGAGTTGAAGACTATCGCAAGGGCTACTATAAGAGCACTGAGACGAGAACAGGTACTCAGTCAAACGCTAAAAATAGCAAGGATCGGTAGAGCAAAACTTCTCCTTCCTTTGTCCGCAAACAGATGGAGCAAACTCCCAAGAAACGCCGGAAAACATCGTCGCCGCAGGAGGACACGAGGACTAAGAAGGCAAGGAGGTCAGCAACGTCTCAATCTTCGCCGCCCATTACGCGCATTAAACCACTTTCGCCGGTGGTGGAAACAAAAAAGACGAAAATGAAAAAAAGAAGAACAACGAAGGTAGCACTGGTGTATCAGACCAACAAGATACCAAAAAACGAAGAACACCACAGACAAGACCAGCCCGGCCGGATGCGCTAATTATAAAGGCTTCTGACGGTAACTCCTAAGCTTTCTTGAAAGACATGAAGGCAGACTTAAAACTGCAGATGTTGGGTAGCAATGTTAGGAGAGTACGCAAGACGGTGATGGGAGACCTGTTCTTGGAATTTCAGCGCACAGCAGATTTGAAGACTGCAGCACTTGGACAAGTCGTGGAAATTGTGCGAGAAGCAGGTACCGAAATAAGGACCCTGCAGTACGTGTTCTTCGAAATAAAGGACTTTGGTATTCTAACTACAAAGGCGGATATCGTAAAAGCACTGCCGAGTGAGTTCCAAGGAATACAGCGGTACGCAGACCTCGGTTATCTAAATACCAGTATCAGATGCTCGACGGATGATAACAAGGCAGAAAATCGAAACAGATTCGTCAATCTGCAGAATTCGAGAGTTACAACAAGGGACACGGTCATTTCGATACTATAAATGCCTAGGTTTTTAGTCATATCGTCATAAAGTGAACAGAAATAGAGGACCGAAGTAATTGTTGCTACAATTGTGAAAGCAAAGAGCATAAAGTGAGAGATTATAAAATTCAATTAATTTTCTTAGTTATCTTTTGCAATAAATTTCTAAGAAGTACTTCTGCAGTCTTGATACTTGAAGTGTGACACCATTTATGTACCAGAACTTTAATACTATCTAGACAATTTCATATAGAAATCAAAACGATGTTGTAATGAAATTTCAATCACGGCGTAGTATATAGCCAAAGTGTAATTTATTTTTAAATTAGTTTGAATATATAACCCCCTGGTTGACTTAACCTATTATTAGTACCGAAATAATGCAGAGAGAGAGAAAGAGAAAAAAAGTAAACAAAGTCTAAAATCTTAGAAAAAATGAGAATCAGAGAGCGAAAATTTAAAAAAAAATCATATCATTGTGATAAATAGAAAGGTCTTATTTAAGTTGGATACACATACGTATTACCAATGTATCAAACGAGATATCGATGAAAATAGTAAACTGCATATAAGTTAAACAGCAAATTCAAAGTATTATAAGGTCGTGGTGCTCCCCAACGACACAGTGAATAATAAGTTAAAATACAGAATGAGCTTACATGCAAGAGCTTGAATTGCCTAGTTCTTACCGCAAGATTGTTTAGATTGACCGATCCGTTCAATTGTCAGGATGAAAAATGTCATTTATTTTTTTTTTAAATTCACATATATAATACTAAATTGTCAAACGTTTTGAAAAAATTCATAATAATAAATAACGATAATAAGTACTTGTTGATAAAATTTTAAGCTTTTCCGGTTGCTAGATTTAGAGCACCAAATCGAAAACTCAAAATAAATTTTCTATGCCGTACAGTTACGGGAGTAAACTAATAGACTAAACTAATGAGTTCAAATTATTCCGTTGTTGTGTGGTATCAGACTGTATACACCTCGAATGCCACACAATCAATAGATACTATTAAAAAACATAACACCAATACCAATAATAAGAACAAACGCAACGGAGATGAAAACGTGCGGTCGGAGAGGGAGAGTCACGCTCTCTCACTCCTGATGTCGCACGTACATGTCGCAACATACACTGTACAGAAAAACTTGACCACTTCTACTCGCTCTTGCTGGCCTTATTGGCGTGTGCTGTACTCTCTGTCGCTTCTCCCACCAATATTATTCAAAATTTTGATTATTAATCCTATACGATTTTTTATCCTGTTCAGTGTTCGTTTGTCGTTTGGTCACATATCACCTCGGGTCGGCACAAAATCGCTTTTCTCTTACACGTGAGTTCACCTTGGCTTTATAATTGTAATTATAGTTTAATTAGATCCTGTTAAAAAGTTTTTAAAAAGTTCTTTTAAATTTGTCTAGCTTCGCTTAAAAATGTTACTTCCATGTTCTTGATGACGTACCTTTACTGCAATATTTTTAATGCAGGCACAATTTTTGCTATTCTTACGTGTATTTCTACATAACATTAATTTGCTTGATTTCAATATCCAAATTATTTATTTCCACTTAACCATATGCACATATCACGAATTTGAAATAATTTTTTTTAGTTGTTTCATCTCTAGAAACTTTAGAGAACATATTTATGTTTCTAATTATATTTTCTACTGTATAGATACTTAAAAAATTCAATGCAAAGTTAAACAAAATGAAGACTCAGATTATTCCAAGAAATTGATTTCACGGAATTTTAGCGCCGATAATATACTTATGACTAGATATATAAGGTTTTTCTGTGGTTAAATTTGCTATAATTTTGAAAAAAGGACCATAAATCATCTATTATAACTGTAATGGGTTGAGTGCAGGATCATGTTGACACCTGGACATCATCTACAGGAAGTGAACTTTTTTTTTGTACATTTGTTGTATACTATAATAGAAGAACTTAGCTTAATGTACGGCGGTCGCGAAGATGCCACCGCGTCATGAGCATTTCTGCTATCTATATAACTATCACGCCTCAGCGTTCCCTTGATGACGCCATAATTGACGACAAACGTTAGTCGTCTGTGCAATGTCGAGTGACGCTCGCCGCACTTTCTTCGGTCTCAGCGTCTTTCTATCCGCAATAGCAAATATTCTCAACTTATAGTTTTGAAGTAACGCACGCGGGCGATTTACTTTTGCCAACGACGCTCGTCGGATGGTTACCGTACAGATATCTGGGAGAAGAGGCGGAAGAGAGCGCTCTCTCGTCAGACGCCTGAAGTCTGGCTCCTCGTTGGGCACCACTCAACCTAGGTGGTCTGCAAGGGGTCTGAGTGGAGAGTGGGAGATGCCTTAGCACCGGGCCTGGCGCCTATATATCCCCTTCCAGGACGCACTCCTACTAGGGGCAGCGCGAACTGTGGCGTAGCACCCTGGCGGCCGGGCGCGGAACTACCGGCGTGGTGCGCTGTCGTGGCAGTGTGCCGGGTTGCGCGTGTTCAGGGGCTTGTGCGAGAGAGCCTGTGGGTCGATTATAACATGTTTTTCCGAATTTTCGAAGTGATATTTACTAGACGTGGCGAACCAAACGAGCGGGCTTGATTTAAATTCACGATCGCTCACTACAATACTTATTGTTAAGGGTACAAAACAGTCCTACGGGCTGTTTGGCAATTGGAGCCCTAATAGGCCTCATGTCTTGCTATCTGATAGTGGGTGCTCGTAGACATTACGGACACCCATTAAAGTATTATGTCACTGTCCGTAAGATTCCAAGTGAACCGATGGATGAAATGGGCTCAAATTTTTTTTTACAAGTTCTACACACCTGTCATTCTCATACGAATGATGTGATTATAATTTGAATGCATAGAAGTTGTTTTACAACAAAAATACTATATTTTTTATTGTTTGTCGCCTATTTTTGCCACTAATTTTTTCGTAAAACAACTTGGACACATTTAAATCAAAATAACCTCATTCATATGAGAATGACAGGCGTGTAGAACTTGTAAAAAAATTTCAGCCCATTTCATCCATCCATTCTCCTGGTATCCTACGGACAGTGAGCTGAAATCAGGAAAAATCAACATTAATTTTGATTCATATGGTATATTTGGTCCTACCATATCAGGTCTGGACGACAATCTTTACCTGGAAGTTAAAAAAGACATTTTAATTATTTTCTATATTATTTTAAATATTAATATATCAGGGTAAAGATGAAAAAATTATACTTAAGTTTTATAAAAATTAATTGGTGAATATTTTCATTTGGCACCATAATATCCATGTGTATATTACACATATACATAACCTTAACTGTCAGATTTATAGAGAGAGGCAGGTAGCACTCTTCCTCTGAAAAACAAAATTAATGAATATTTGTGACTTGTAATAACGATATAAAAATACTGAGAAGTATACTTATTTTTTTTTCACCATAATTATAAAGTAGGTTACTTGAATATTGTTGTTTGACACTGAAAAATTAAATTAATCAATATTTTGGATTAATAATTAGTGAAGTAAAAAAAATATATATTATACCTTTTTTCCAATTTGATAAAGAACAAAACATGATGTGCATGCAGCCTAGTGTGCACCAGCAGCATAGCTGTCATCTTTTTGTAAGAATGCTCTTCTGATAGTTCTGGCTTCCTTGTTACACAAAAGAGTTTGCCTCCCAGCGTCAAAGAGTCTTTTGAAATCGGTGGTGTTGGCCCAATTAGCAGTAGCGTGTCCAGGTTGTACTCCAAACTCCTTCATAATCTTAAAGAAGTCAGCATGTTGTCCTACCAGTACTTAGCATCCGGATGAGTAAATGCAAATCATCCATTTGCATCCTTATCCAAAGCCATTATCAATTACGTAATAAACTCACACTAACATTTAACACTTTCTTTATTTTATAATTTTACACACATATCACTGCTCTGCTTTTTTTACTACATTTTTATCACTACACTTTTTTCACTGCACTTTTTCCACTACACTTTAGTTATATGTTTTCATATATATATAAATAAAACGCTACAATCACTGAGACAAATGATCCCAAGTATATTTCAAAATACTTGTAGATATAGCGCCTGTGCCGGATGGCTTAGGTTATATGTGCAGAGAAAAACTGAGTTTTCAACAATATTGTCGCGCATGCGCTCTAACATTTATCAAGAGGCGATGCGCAGCGTGCAGATATTCAAATTTCAATTTTCAAAGTATTAGGTGCGTCGTGTATAGAAAAGGCGCGATCTTTTCAAGATTTTAATATATGATTAATTTATTTATATATGACTTATATATTACACGTATTAATAATAATATATTGTTATATTAAAAAGATAGGTTCAGTATTTACCTTATAACTTTGAAATAAAAATTGTTTTTCAAAAACGGGGTTCGGGAGTTTATTCTACGTGCACTTTGTTATTAAAATATTGCGATAAAAAAATAGATTTTTTTCAAGTAATAGGACTATTTTGTCCCCTTAAACTCATTTGTTGGATCAATTAATATTTTTTTCAATTTTTCGGACAATTCAATTTCTTTATAATTTGCACTGCTATTTGGTATCTGTAAAGTTTGAAAATACGCTAATAATAAATTTACTACATTTAAGGGATTCATTTTCATCTTTAAATCTGACAATAAAATAAAATCATAAAATAATAACAATTTATTAGGATACATTATTAAAAGATTTAGAAATCTTTATATATATATATATATATATATATATATATATATATATATTATAAAATACTCACGTAATTACCAAAAAATTAAAAGGTTAACTTAAATATATCTGTAGAAATTATTTTATATAGATTTATTTGAGAAAACTAACTATAAAAGATTGAATGTTTTTAGTAGTCAGTATTGAAAGAAAATGATGGTTTCATTTCTCTGAAACATTATTCGATAAAGATAAATTGAGTGATTTTTTTTATAAGCCTCAAGCGATATCAATGTATTTACAATGAGATATCTTCCTTGGATCATGCATAAACAAGATAATATACAAAAAAAACTTCTGGCTTTGATAAGTAAACATAATATTGATATTTTTAATTTTGTAAACTATTATATTTTAAGTGAAATTAAAATATTTATGCTTTTATCTATAAAAAATAATAACAGTGAAAAAATTATAATAATAAAAATAATAATAGTGATAATAACGCATAGCATGGTTGCTTTTGATATAATTTTCATTCCGTTTTTACGTGTAACGAATCTCACGGTCAATTATTTTGAGGGATAGTTTACTACATTTTGGGTAGTAATATAAACAATGCTGAAACACGTCGATTGCAATATTCGATAAAGTAAATAAAAATGCTTTATTTTATTGTTTTTAAGCTCATATATTGATTGTTATAGAAAAAAAAGCCTAAAAATTCTAGTTTAAAAAAAATATCAATTAAGGGTTGCAACCCCTTGGGTCATAAATATGTCTAATATATCAAGTTAATTATGCCTACTATTTTACATTGGGTTTCACCAAAAAATATTATTTAGTAGCCGAGATGTGATAAAATGATTTTTGGGCTAATATGTAGAGGTGGTTTTCACCCCTTTAAAGTGAATGTCAGCACACAAAAACAAATACGCGTCTCTTATTTTTCCGAGCACTACAACATATCACGGAATGGTTGAAGTTTGTGAGACCGGGTTAAGGGAGCTTGTTAGACATGTTTAATAATAATTTATACTATCGGAAGATTCATCAAGGCATCAGGACGGCGGGCCAGAATTACAATTATCAAGGTCAACAACAGAACCAACATCCACAGAATTGTCAAAATCAACTTGAAAACCAACAAACACCAAGGAATAGAGATCAGCATATCTATCAGCAGCGAATGTAGGAATACAGCCAGAACAGGAACTCAAATCAGGTAAATCCAGACAACAATCAGCAGAAAGCACCACTGATGGCAATTTTAACGAGACTAGAAAAATTTCAAGAATGTGTTCGAAGAACTGCAAAGGACTTAAGAATTTAAGTTGGAAAGATGAAGGACTTGAGAAAAATTATTAGGAAGATGAAGAAACAACTGCGGTAAGAATAAGAATACCAGGAGGACAACCGAACAACAATAAACTTCATAAAAGTCCGACTCACAGAAGACGAGATGCCGATTTATTTTGATGACGCAAGGTAATTAAGTGGAATCACATATCAAATAGTACTCACACTAGGTTCCGTGTATTTAGACATAAAAGGAATCCCAGTAAAGTTTCGAATAGTTAATGACTATTTCCCCATTATATACAATAGCATGTTAGGACGTAACTACCTAAAGCAGCAAGTAGCCGTAATATCATATCTCAGGAACATCTTAATAATTAGTAGAGATGTAATGCACCCGATACCTTTCATAGGACATGAAGAAGAGAACAACCTCAGAACCAATAAGAAGGGATACAAATCCCGCGAAGCAAATGAACTATTAAGAATAGAACCATCAGAGGAAAGCACAAGTGAAGAGATGAATTTAGGGACAAAAACTGAAGAGGAGTCAAAGTTGGGCACAGAGAAGCACGCAATCAAAACAATAACGAGACAAGTGATAGAAATCAATTTAACCAAGAGTGATCTGGAAGAAGGTTCTGTAAAAAAAATCGATGTAGACAATGACAAGTTATTTCTAGGAGAAGATATAGTGATCAACAATAACGCCTGAAAAATGATGCCATCAGTACCAATGAGGAAGGTGCCACTATAGAAGTAGATCTAAAAGAAGTATTCGATATTGATTGTAGGTCTGATCAAAAGATTAGAAAAATTCAAAGAGGCAATAATAAGGAATCGCCTGAATAAAAAGGATTTAGATATTGTGGACAGGATCATCGAGGACTATTTAAACATATTTTTACTACCAGGAGACAAACCCCATATACAGATATGATTTAACATCGTATTCATTTAGAAAATGACGTACTCATAAACACAAAGCATTAAGCACAAATAAGTAGTGAAAAACAATGAAACTAAGAAACTGAAAGACAAAATAATAAAAGAGGTGAATTCTCCATGCAAGTGGTCCATATGGATCGTACCCAAAAAGCCAGACAGTCATGTCAACCCAAGATGGCGAGTGGTAATCGATTTAAGAGAATTAAACAAGAATATAGCAGTAGTCCGTTGTAGTTTAAGTAAATTTAGTAGTGAAAGTTCCTTATCTTATTATTTGAACAATGTTTTTACTTAATGACTTTTTCAAATATTGACAATAGTTTTTAGTGTAGATTTGACTACATATATTTCGGCCTACCATGTAATGACTGTGTTAACAGTTTCTTAAGGTACAAGTAATACCATTTTAATAGTTAACAGATAACTTCCAAAACTTTTTTGTAATTATATTTATCATTAATTATGTTATAGTGTCCTTGAAAGGGGAAGCTGAAGCTTCCGAAATGACGGACAAATAAAATGATACCAAAATTTAACTCGTTGTGATGACTGAATTCTTCAATAATTTCAAAGAATATAGCAGAAATAATGGACCAACTAGGAGGAGCCACGTAGTTCTCAATATTTGAATTAGTAAGTGGGTTTCAACAAATACCTATGGTCCCAAAAAATTGCTACAAAACTGGATTTACAACGGTTGATCCGGTGGATCTACTGAAAACTTGATTGTAAGGTTCAATTAGCATATAAGATAGTAATTTATATATATATATATATATTGTTGCGAAGACAATAAAATAAAAAACATCGTTTATCTCGTTGCTAGGGACTGCTATGCGCGATTCTCGATGTTTGAATCGCACATCGTTCGAGCTCAGTCATCACAGTACTATACTCGTGTGACTATATCACAGAGACTATACACGTAGAAGAATATAGGATCCGAACCGGAGAAATATTGATAGTTACAATATAGTCTTGTAAGGTTCTGATTTACTATGCTGAACCGCGCAGTAATTCTATATACAAATAATTATTTATTTGAGTATAGGTGAACTAGCCTTGACTCGAGAGTCTTCTGTTACTATTAAGTAGGTTATGATTCTAATAAACTGTCTCTTTATGGTACTTCTTTGTTATGACTTTATTTAGACGAAGGCCCAATTGCTTTGATACAGATGTTACACAGATGTTTTAATCTAATCTTTATGTTTGTTCTTAATGTTACGTATTTACTTATTTCTATATTGGTTCGACTTACAATCCCGTTCGGACACTACTAGTAGATTGCACGGTCGATGACTGGGCGGTGTTTAGTATTATCCTACACGGATGGTTCCGTGGCGTGTTGAGAGTAAGTTCCTTAACTAAGCTGCCGAAGCTAACGCCAGATATGTTGACGGTCCTTAAGCCTCGTACTGTACCAACTCACGTCCAGAGTATGAAGAATTCCACCGGTTAGCTTCCACGGAGTTTGAGTGGTTTCTAAGCACCCAATAGACGACGCGAAGGACTAAACGGCACTCGTATTCACACACCAGGTCCAGCAAGTACAACACTCGTTGTCCTTGTAAAAAGAGACTTCACTAAAGGCAATATGAGGACTGAGTGCGGGGCTTATAAGGCTTGGCGGATGATCTCAACGTTAGGGTAATAACCAATCACCGATCGCCACCGAAAGTATCTTACAATATAGGTTGGCGATGGTGCAGAATAAGTAGGTTTTGGGATTGCTGACTCGGGGGTCAGTTGGTTTAATTAGTGGGACGCGTTTGATGTCGTAAACGCGGTTGCGGAAATGCTTACATTGTGATTATCGTCGTATACCTGCGCCTGTACACATACACGCCGTCATACATCATTCTGTATACAGTATATTCATACATATAATTATCTTTTATGAACATGGGACGTTACAGTCTCAAAAAAATTAAAATGCTAGTTTTTTAGTTTCTTTTTATTAATGGATTTAAAAAAATAATATCTATTATATATACGTTTCTAAGGCATAAATAAATGTTTCATCACGAATATATCATATTTTAACATTGATTTAATCAATTTAATCAATATTCAACTCACTGAAAGTTGGTACAAAATTTAACACATTTTTAATTTAACAAACGGAATTACGTAATTAGTCTTAATTTATGATAAAAATGGAGATTCTTAACCCTAGTGATCCGCTTTGAGAACTACGCCTATCTCTAGACCTAGTTCGAGAACGACCTATCTCAGAGCAGCTAGTTTTTAATTAAGACTTATTTATGTCATTTTTATTTCAGATACGATAAAATTTCTGCAATTTTGTTTTGGTAGTCATGTACAATTTTTCAAAGCACGTACTGTTGTAACCCACCCGCAAGCTCTCTTGCATAAGCTCCTGACAACTCTTAACTTTTTTATACATCATTCCGACAATAGCATTACTATGGTGCATAAACATTAGGGAACAATTGACTTGTATAATGTATTTTAATGTTAAAATTCATTTTGTTCTGCTAATGATATTAGATTTTGCAGTAAGAAAATTTGGAATTGGATATCTATAATTGTTTGTATTTATACGATTTATTTGGTGAATTCTGAAAAAAAACTTGTTTCTAACAATAAGTAACACAATCAAAAAACAAATGCGTACATATATGATATATGAAATTTTTTAATCTATTTATTTATGTTTTTTAGAAAGCGTGATTAATGTTCAAAATCAGGAATTAGATAGTGCTGCAATTGAGGCATTTTGTGCTGTAATTATCAAGGAAGTTGATGGTATCCCCTTGGCTAGCAAACGTCTAGCATTTTGGATTCAATCGACAATTGAAAGTCAAGCTCTGCAAGCTCTAACAGTATGATATTTTTAATTCATTAAATAAATTTTTTTATAATGTAATTTTTTACTCATATTAAGTCACTAATCTTTACATTTTTCTAAATGTTATATATTAAGATAGTTTTATGTCCTAGACCGGAAGGTCATCATCGAACAACCACAGTTTGATGGTTGTTTGAATTGAATGGACACCAGAAGCAACGGAGAATTACAGAAGATTTAGAGCTGACGGTTATGTGTCCATTTGCACTGACAAGCGATCATTATGCGAGAGAGAGGGGGTCATGCGTTTCGTGTTGTTTGATGATTGGTAACGTCATGGCTACAGGATCGACTGGTGAGAGGCGCTTATGTGCTTACATATATTGGTAGCTGTAGCGAACAAGAGCGCTCGGATTGCATTGAGTCCCTTTGGTAAATTTCGGAAATGCGCTTTGTTCTAGCGGGCTTTAGATTTTGGCGGCTCAATAATCTCGGATCTATGAGAGAGTGAACATTCGGTGCGGCGACACTGCAATTTTTTTCTTCTCTACAGCCAGTTATTCCACCTATTTCGAAATTCATTTACTTTGATTGACGGTGATTAGTTTAACTACAATAATAAAGTGTTAATTCTATCAAACTATGAGTTTTTTATCTACATGAATTTGTCAAATCTTGTTCGAAATAATTTGTTGTCGATACGCGGGAATATTGATGAGACATTTTATCTTGGGACAAGTGACAGTTTGTTTAAATATAATCATATGTGGCGTAAGTGAAAACGCAGTGACACATACAATGAAGAAGAACATCAAGTAATGTATACAGCCTGCGAGATGGAAAGATTGTTGTATCGGAAACTAACTTGTTAACATGTAAATGTAAAATGGATGACTTAGCTCAGTTACATAATAAGGCGGCGTAAAACTTACGTAGACGGCAAGAGCGTCAAGCGTATTATTACGATGAACGGCACACGCCGGCGCCTATATGGTTTGCGATTACGCGATGAAAAAGTATCACCTATTATCCTCTGCAGCTAAGCAGAAATGTGCTAAGCGCGGGCCACCAGCAGTGTTGTAACAGCCTGTAGAAACCAACTTGCAAATGTGAAAAAAGTTGCGTCTTTGATTTTCAAAGACGTAACTCTCATTGTAGGAAAAGTTTTATTAGCGTGAAAATATGACGAAAAAGGAAATAATGAGGGATTGGCAGAGGTTGTTCAAATTGTTAAATAGTCCTGATAAAATTGTAAATTTCGTATTTGCGGTCAATGACGAAATCTTCTATATTAGTTGGACTGATATTAATGATGACAATACTGAAATCGAACGTTCACCACTGTGTAACGTAGTTATTGCCACTTACACCACGGCACTCACTAATCTGAAACTTTTCTCCAAGTTCGATCAGCTATATTCCATAGTGTATATGATTCGAGAGAAACGTGATGATTATGAACCGCCGGGGGGCCCAATTTCGGATCCGCTATCGAACGAGTTGTCCAGCTACGGGATTGGTATATCACCTCCTTTATCTCCGAGGCTCCGAAATTTTACGCCTATAAGTACCAAATACCTAACGGCTGTGAATCGTGTGTTTGCAAAATTAAAGGTTTCCAATGAAATGCACCAGCAAAAGAAAAAAATTATTTTGAAAGTTGTAGACATACATTGCTGTATGATGTCGACAGACTCTCCGAATGTAAAGTGTATGAGCCTGTTTATTCTAAGCGTTGGTTTACATAGCCTCGATGAATTAATAAAAAATGCAATAAGTATCTGTACCTAATTAATACTATTGATCTTGTCCTCCACGTTTATTTCATTTACCTTCTTGTTCACAAAAAGCCACAGAGTACTGACTTGTATGTGACCAGACCGCCTAAAGCCGCTCGCGCATGCCCGTCAAAAGCTTTCCGATGGTCGAGAATTATGGCTAACATTTTGGAAACCTTGTAGCGCGCGCGTGCAAGCTAGACGATCGTGCGCGCATGCACGAAATGAGAGCCCGTGCCGCACGTTGATTGCTCTCCCCTGAAAAGGGCGCTACAGTTTCTCGGAGTGTTATAAATCCCAGTCCGTTGTCAGTCTACTGACCACTATGTGAACTACTGCACAGCGTGATGTACACTGCAGGCATCCTTGAATATGCATGATTTGCGGTCCCACCTCATGCGACAAGAGCGTCCATATCAGTAATTTTCTCAAATCCATCACACAGATCAGTAATACGCAATTTGAGAGTATATTACTCTATTACACCGTGTGATAGTTGGCTTTTAAGAATTTTTCTGGCAAAATTAAATTTTACGAGGGATTGTCAAAAGTGGAGGACTGCAGTGGAGATCCCGAGCAACTGAAACTGCTAATTTTCGACGACTTGATGCGCGAGTCATAGGAAACGCAGTGGGTATGAATATAGAATAGAATAGAAGAATAATGCCTAAAATTAAAAGTAGGCCTGCGTGCGTGTGTTGGTGTGTCCGGGTGTTTGTGTGTCGTGTGTTTGTATGTTAACGAATCAAAATTCAAGATTTTAAAAACGTTCGGTAAGAATCAACTTCCCACAAGTATATGTATATTCTTTTTTTCAACTTTGAAAATAAAGCTTATGTCAAAATAGACTTCGAAGGTGGGAGGTGAATCCTGGTTTCCAATAAAAACTCTAATTTTGTAAACTATTTGGCAACGTTTCGTCCATGGTGAGGACCTTTTCAAACCATAATAATTATAAAATAATATTGCAAAAATAGTCACATGTTTTACCCGTTTGAAAATAAAGCACTATTGTTCTTTTCTATTCTATATCGATACCCAACACACACACACACACCACGAGGGGGAGCTGTACCCCATGTGGCGCGTCCTCGGGTGGCGGATAGAGGAACGCTCGCTGTAAGCGCATAGTACTACGTAAGTAGTGCTGCAAACAGAGGGTTGGAGAGAAATAAAATATCTCCCGCGGACCAAACAGCTTATTGGAGATCTGTCACTACCGAAAACAAGGTTTAATCTTCGGTTTATGTCTGAACAGGCGCTCGCCGATTGCCGCAGTCCGACTCGACTCCGACTGCTAAAGGGAAAGGATACGAGATAAATTGGGTTTTGACACTCCCAGGCTGCCGGAAAGTGCAGGGGCCCGGGGATGTTTTGCCGACACGCCCTAGCTGGCCTATCATCCGGCAAAAATCCCAATTGTTGTCAGAGGGGGGGCCTCGTTACCCTTTTCCGGAGGCTTTTTGAGGAAGACTTGCGCTGGTGCATGAGGCCAGAATTCACGCACGTGAAGCATAGCTTCGCGGAGAGAGCTCAGAGGAAGGTAGGTGACTAAAGGTGAAAGAGGAGGATAAAAATAAAAATGCTTAGTACAACAAACAAATCAAACTTGTAGACTTCGGATACCCCAAAAAGTGTCTTAGCAACTGGGTTCTCTACCCAGAGATCGGACGAAAACAGCAGTCTGAGTAGAGAAACGAATGCCATATAGTCTAATAAAGATTATTTTTGAAAAGGAAATAAAGACGGAACAAGAGCAGGTGAATCAAGGTGGTAGTAACCCAAACTGGGACTACAACCTTGAAAGAAGAAATGACCTGCTGGAGCGTCTAGGAACAAAGATCCAGAATCTCAGAGAGTTCGTAAAGGACAAACATAACGTCCATAAAACTATCAAGGACATGGCACAAAGCATTAGTGTCATGTATAAAAGTTTGTGAAGTGCGGGGGATGACGTGCTATAGTGCCAACGTCCAGGAACGATATGCAAGGAAACTCAAACAACACCAAGTCTGAGACCTAAAAAGGCGGGTAAAGTAAGGGAGGCCTTAACTACTCCGCAGGATAGGAGTAACAAAGAGGAGAAAGAGAATAAACGATCTAAAGAGGCAAGTTAGCAAGAGGTCGTTACAAGAAAGGCGAAAAAAAGGAGAAACAGTCAATTAAGGAGAACAACAAGGTCCCTGGCGTTAACAACTAGAATAGGACCAACAAAGACAAAATAAAGCGGGCAAGACCGACCAGACCGGACGCTCTTATTATTAAGGCGCCGGAAAGAAGGAGCTACGTGGACATTTTGTCAGCATTCAGAACTGTTCCTTCACTGAATGCGATAGGAGATAGCGTAAATAAAATGCGCAAAACGGTGGTGGGAGATCTCCTCATAGAGCTCAAACGCACAAAATAAGTTAAAACCGCAGACTTCCAAGAAACGGTTAAAGCAGTACTAGTGGAAGGAACTACAATAAAAATACTGCAGCAAGAGGAGAACTTTGAAATAAGGGATCTCGAAAGAGGCGGTACTGGAGGCCTTACAAAGGGAATTAGGAGAAAGTGATGCGATTGAGATCACTGCCCTAAAATCGCTGAGAAAAGCGTACGGAGACACGCGGATAGCTGTTGTGCAATTGTCGAAAGAAATAGCGACCAAGTTCACAAAGCTAGAGAAAACTAAAATTGGATGAGTCAATTGTAGGATCCGTTCGGTAAATGCCTTGGTTTTGGCCACGTCGCTATCAAGTGTACTGATCCGCAGGATAGAAGCAAATGCTGCTAGAAATGCGGTGTTACGTCGTGTGACGTAAACTTTTATATTTTGGTTTTTTAATTGAGATCATGCATTTAGGTAACGAAAATCAGAAATCGAAACTAAAGAATTTTCAATGTATATGTAGGTCAGCAAGCGTTGACCAACAAAGCTCATACTCAGCACATTGTGACATAGTAAGCGAGCGCTACTTTCCGTTGTTGATTGACTTTGCTAGTTTTAAGAAAATATTGTATACAGTTTTTGAAATGTTTGAAAATATCCTGCGTTAATGCACAGTTATATAAACTCTTGCATTTGCAGCTACCATCAGTTCGATTTCAGAACTCCGTACACTCCGGTTCGACAATTGGTGAAAATTATTGTGAAAGCCGCTACGTAGCGAAGCATATTTTAATTATATTCAAATTGATTATGGATTTGTTATCGTTTACTAAATAGGTAACGAATCACTCGCGTAACATTCACACTAAATAAAATCATTCACTTGTTATTTTACACTAAATTCCGTGTTCTCAAAGTTATTTACAAAAACTCCTCTCTGAACGAGCGCATTCCTAAGCGGTACGTGTGGGCAGTTGGTGAGAGTCAACGAAAGTTAAGTCTAACTTATTCCTAATAATCAATTTTAGATAAAGACGTGAATTCATTAAACATACAAGAGCCTACCCACTAGGCTATATTGGTACGCTCTGAATATTGATTTTAAATCAGTGCTCAGGACGTAGCAATTGGTTCCGATACCGAAAATAAAGCATAAATTGCTATCAAAATTAAATAAAAGTCAATATTGAAAAGTCAATTAAAATCAAAACGAGTAATGAAAAATCTTATAAAACCAATTAACAATGGGTAGCCTATACAGAAAATAAATAAACAACGACTAAAATAAGAATAAAAAGATAATCTTCTAAATAATTCAAATTTAGAACAAAGTAATAACTTAGTTTTAATATAAAACAAGTGTGAGAAAGAAATCTCGGTATTCTCAATTTTAAAGTAGAAGAAAACATCGATGATTCATTCAACATCATTAAATTCGAGGTAATAAAATATAGAGATTTTAACAAACAAAAATATAATTTATTTACGAAACTCTCAAAAAAATAATTATATTTTTTCAAAGAATAAGGAATTATATTGCCTGAAACATCCAAAATTAACACTGGTTTCAGAAAAATATTTAGCTACGATTTAAATAGGCATTTAATAGAGTTTAGATGTTTTATAAGAGTAATATTAAGTGCGGATAAGATTAAAAGAACAAGCTGTAAAACATATGTTACGATTAGACGCAGCGCGCGTCAAATTTCAGTAGCTACTCACGTTACGGTGAGCGACATACATAACTCGCAAGCATCAGCTAAGATGCGGAAGTCGAACAAAACATAAACAAACACGGAAAATAAGTAGATCATGCATAAAATGATGCACAGAATTCACGACTAAATAGGTTTTAGGCAAATAATGAAATCATATTTCTAACCCAATAATGACAGTTTCAAATGAGTGATAAAACAAACGAAGACAATAAAACTCCAGATAACACAAGAATTACTAGACAGCAAGTTCAACAAAACCCAGCGTTAAAAAACCTATTAACAGGATCACTTACAGATCACGCGTTCAAGAAAAGTTCAAAGCTAGCACGATCACCTCCAAAAGGGCAAAAAATACCGAATGAAGAAGATAAACAAAGCAAAAAAGTAATAAACAAAAATATAGGAACTACGCCAAAAATACTGACTACAATAAAAAATAAAATTGAAGGAAATCTCGAGGAGACAGTAACACAAGAAAGCCCTAAAAATCAAAAGCAAGAAAATTTGGAAAATACCAGCACTGTAAGCATACAAAAAAGTTCTACGTTTAAATCAAGTTTATCTGTGTTTCGAGCAAATTAGTCAATTTTAGATAGGACATTTGGAAAAAGACAATCGATATTCAGATATAGGGGGATTTCAAGCGGAGCAGAGCCTGGTAATAGGAACCTCAAAAGACTCACAATATAACGCATTAGAGAGCAATAAACCTTCGACAAGTTTTTCGTTCGATACAAGCGTAAATGAACATAAAGGCCTAATAGATTTTGATCTAATACTAGACGAGAAAATTTTTACCTCACAAAAAAGTGTAGAAAATAAACATAACATAAATAACACTGAAAATAAAACGGCGCAGAACCTAAACCAAGCTTGCGATAACAGCAAAAATCAAGAAAAAAGGAACAGCATATATATGGCCCCTCCAACGGAAGCAGCAAGGCCATTGAAACTAAATCTGAAAGATGTCGCAAACTACGTGCCAGAATACGATGGAAAAAATATAACAGCAACGGAATACATAAAAAAATTAAAACAGGTTAGAAATCTCATAGATACTATAGATGAGGGAAATCTGACAAGCCTGCTACAAGTAAGAATGAAAGGAGAAGCAGAGGAAGCATTAAGCGGCAGCAATATAAAAACTATAGATCAACTAATCGAAGGAGTCAGAACCTTATATCTGATCGAGGACGATATACATGAGTTATACGCAAAAGTGAGGAGAATATTTCAAGGAGAGGAAGAGACGGTCATCGAATATACCAATAAATTACGGAAAATAGTTGGGAAAATTGAAGAATTAAAGAAAACGGAAGGAGGATCTCAAGAAGTCTATGAAAGGTTCGAAACGGAGTTAGATAACGACGCTGCTACAAGTTATAAAAAAGGACTTAGGTCCGAAATCAAGTATGAATTGGGGGATCAAACAACACTGATGGATCTCTCAAAGGCAGGTATAGAAATAGAAAGTGATATAAAAAGAAAAAAAAGGTATAATAAGAAATACTATACGCCATGCATATGAAAAAGAAGATAATATAAATTGGAAACTAACAAGTGAAACATTTACACAACCACAGAAAGTGCTGACATGCCAAATATGTAGAGACTTCCAACATGGCGCTTTTCTGCCGCTCTGCTGCATGTGTCTACTGCAAAGGAGCGGTCCACTTCTCGAATAATTGCATGAATGTCAGAAATACAATTAAACTAATCTGCAAATTTTGCAGCCAGCCAGGGCATAAAGCAAATAGCTGCCATAATGAACCGTGTTGTTTACTGTGCCGTAAAAAAGGCGACAATATACCGACGAACCATGTCACTGGTAGCTACTTATACCCAGCCTACCAAGCAGCGGTTAAAAAAATCAGGAAAGGGTAATGAGAATATTTCATCCAAATCTCAATCATTAAGAGACTGCGCAAGACCTTCTCTGTCAGTTTGTACGAGGACACAAGGTCGATGTCGCTCTTGTCAGTGAGCAGTAAAAAGATCTGGATGAGCCATCCTGGAAATCTGACGCCTCAGGTAAAGCCGCAATCTGAGCATGTAAAGAATTTACCTTTCAGGGCAAGATGGTAAACAAGGAAAATGGCTTCGTAAGAGCGAAAATAGGCGGCATACATGTATACAGTTGCTATATCCCCCCTAGCGCGTCAATAGAGTAGTTTCAGCAGCTACTAGACCGGCTGGTACAAGATGCTAGGAACAAAAAACCAGTAGTAGCAGAACCGACAAACGGGGACCAGTGCTACTGGAGGCATTCACGCTACTAGACTTGGTGTTGCTGAATCAAGGTGACACCCCCACGTTCAAAAAAGGAGATGCAGAGTCATTCATAGACTTGACATTAATCAGTAACTGCCTCGTAAAGCAGGTAGACAAATGGATCGTGAGTAATCACTACACAAATAGTGATCACCTAGCTATAATAATGGAGCTAGGCGGGCCAAATAAAAAATTCTGTAAAAATTTCAGTAGTACAAGAATTTAATAGAAAACCAAAGAGTATGACAAAGAGCTATTCTTGACGATGTTTGACAATATTCAATTGACGAGATCAGCATACTACAAGGCTACACAAATGACGGGCCAGCTCACCAAAGCGTGCGACGCGATAATGCCGAGGAAAGTGTCCAAACAAAGATGGCCATCAGCATATTGGTGAAATGACAAGATCAAACAAGCGCGCAGCGTTTTCCATCGAGCTAGAAGATTGGAACAACGGGCAAGGAGGAAATTATATTGATCCGGTAGAGGAATGGATGCGGTGGAGAACTGTAGCGAAAAAATGAAGGAAGCTAAGCGCAAGCTTAAAAGGTGTATAAGAAAAAGTAAACAAAGATGTCTAAGAAAGCTGCAAGATGAGGTCAATAAAGACCCTTGGGGCCGACCTTATAAAATTGTTATGAAGAAGATCAAGGGAAGATACATACTCCCACCAAAGTGCCCAGAGGTACTAAGTAGGGTGTTAACAACACTCTTCCCAAATCAACCGCACATTCCATGTGTTATGGTAGAAGAAATAGAAGTAGTTAATATACCCTTAATTACGGAGGAGGAGCTACTATCAGCCTGCCGGAGGGTTGGAAACAACAAGACTCCAGGACCACATGGCATCCCAATATCGCATTGAAACATGCCATCCAGGTTCACCCAACAGAGTTTATAGACTTGTACAACACTTATCTCAAAGAAGGAACGTTTCCATTAAACTGGAAAAAGCAAAGGCTTGTGTTGCTAACAAAGGGTAGCAAGCCACCTGGAGAAGGGTCGTCATACAGACCGCTCTGTAGGCTCGATACGCAGGGCAAAGTATTAGAGCGCATAATCTTCGTTAGGATGGAATGCACAACCGAGGGGACAGAGGGGCTTGCGTAACACCAGTATGGTTTCCGTAAGTGCCGCTCAACAGTAGACGCTATCGGCTTAGTGGTCAATACAGCACGGGCAGCCATAAGGGGGAAAAGGTGGAAAGGCGCTGCGAAAAAGTACTGCGCGGTGGTTACACTTGACGTTAAAGATGCATTTAACTCTGCAAATTGGTGCAAAATTCACGAAGCACTAGCGAGACTAGAAGTCCCTCCGTATATAAGAAGAGACATCAAGGGCAGAACACTCTTGTACGAGAACGAGGAGAGCACGGTGAATTATAAGGTTACCGGGGAAGTTCCACAGGGGTCAGTACTGGGCCCATCGTTGTGGAACATTATGTACGATGGCGTACTCAAGCTAGAATTACCAGAAGGAGTAATGATCGTAGAATTCGCAGACGATATAGCTTGGGTAGTAGTTGCAAAAGAGAAAGAAGAGGTAGCTGAAATTGCGAGTGAAGCTATCGTTAAAATACACAAGTGGCTAAATAATGCGAATCTAGAGCTTGCAGGCCATAAAACGGAGGCAATCCTAACATCTAGTAGAAAGAAGACGGAGACGATTACCTCGACAATAGGCGGTTATGAAATTACTTCTAAAACGACTATTAAATATTTAGGTATAACGTTAGACGCAAAGCTGACCTTTAAACAGCACTTGGAAGCAGCAGGAGAGAAAGCCGCAAAAACTACCGCAGTGTTGGCGCGGCTGATGCCAAATGTGGGTGGTCCCATACAGAATCGGAGAACGCTACTGGCAAGCGTTAGTACATCAATCATGTGATTACGGAGCCCCGATATAGGCAGACACTATGCTGGTGAAGGCGTAAGGACAAAAGCTCTCCTCAATGCACAGGCGAAATGCACTTAGGGTCGCGTCTGCTTGCCGTACGGTATCGGTCTGCGTTATTGCAGGTCTCCCGCCCATAGACCTATTAGCAAAGGGAGAGAAAATCAATTAACGAAGAAAAAAGACGAGACAGCGCAAAACCAAGATAGAAATTTGGCATGCCGCTAGGAAAGTAACAATGACGGAGTGGCAAAAGCGATGGGACTCTAGTAGTAAGGGACGGTGGGCACACCGCCTCATACCAAGTGTAGAAGACTGGACAAAAAAAAGACATGGGGAAGTAAACTTCTACCTAACACAGTTTCTGTGTGGACATGGATGCTACCGGGCGTATCTGCACCGATTTAAATTGGAGGATTGCCCAGATTGCCCGACGTGCTTGAATTCAATCGAGGACCCCGAGCATGTATTCAGTGAATGCCCACGCTATGAGCAGGAACGAGAAGAACTTGAGTACTACCTGCAGACCAGAGTATCGCCTGAGTCTATTATGGTAGCTATGATGACTTTGGCCGACGGATGGAGCACAATAAACAATTTTGCTGCAGACATCCTTAAGAAAGGAGGAAAAAAAAGAAGAAGAAGACGTGAAATGCTGCAAGAAACAGACGACCGGACGATGCGGTAAGAAGTAGACGGCAGACGACAAAGAAGATTTATGACGAACGGCTGTTCAAGTGACTGAAAGAGAGAAAAATGTGATGACGACCACATCAACAGACGAGGACAGTAGCCCAAAGTCCCCACGCGAAGCAATACTCAAACGGTGTTACCGCGGGGGTGACTTATTGGAGAAAGAACCAGGTCCAATGTACTTAGGGTCGGTAAGGAGGGCGGAGAGGATTCTGTTGCCGTTGAAATTCAAAAGCTAACGGTAGCGAAGAGTTTAGTGGGTGAGAGTCCCACACAGGTGGTATCAGTCGGTGCCATATCGTCCATAATGGATTTGTCGGATTAACCTCTTACTCTATAAAGATTAACCTCTTATTCTAGTACAGGAGTACTGTACTCGAGTACAGGATTAACCTCTTACTCTATAAAGAAAAAAACACACACACGCACGTACGCACGTACGCACGTACGCACACACACACACACACACACATGTGTATATATATATATATATATGTGTGTGTTTTTTTTTTTTTTTTTTTTTTTTTTTTTTTTTTTTTTTTTTAATTGGAGAAAGAGGTTGGAGGGAAAAATCTTAATAGACCATGACATGGCCTGAGCCACCGTGTGTTGGATTCTCACCAACTAAAACCCTTCGTTTTGCGACCGAATATAGAATCCAATTGCAACCCGAATCCTCTTCGCTCTCCTTACCGATTTGTCGGTGAGGAGGGCCAAGCTCCGTCTTCAGTGCCTTTTTTCCCCCGCGGTACCACGGTCAAGTATTACTTCGCGGGGGGCATAGGGACATTGCCCTTGTCTCCTTGATGTGATTGTCATTCCTTATGACCTTCATTATAGGCTGCCGTCTACTTCTTACCGCATCGTCCGGTCGTCAGCTTCTTGCAGCATCTCTCGTCTTCTTCTCTCTTCGTCACCCCTCACTTTCTTAAGGATGACCGCGGCGTAGTTACTAACCACGTGCCAGCCCTCAGCGGTGGCGAACATAGCTACCATAATAGACTCAGGAGTTGCTCTGGTCTGGAGATAGCGTTCAAACTCTTCACGCTCCTGCTGGTAAGTAGTTTACTTCCCCGTGTCTTCTTTTGATCCAGTCTTCAATCTTTGGTATAAGTCGGTGCGTCCAGCGCCCTTTCAGGCTACTGTCCCATCTTCTCTGCCACTCAGCTACTGTTTGTTCTCTGGCAGCGTTCCAGATTTCTGCCTTCGTTCTATCGCTGTTCTCCTATTTTGCCATGTATATGGCCTTCCTCTCTAGTGCTAAGAGGTCGATGGGTGGCATGCTTGCCACGACGCTTATTGCATCGTCCGATACCGTGCGGTAAGCAGACGCTACTCTTAGCGCACTCCGTCTATACACGGATGACAGGTTTCGCGCATAGGCTTTTATTGCCATTGCATCTGCCCAAATTGGTGCCCCGTACAGCATAATCGATGTACTGACACTTGTTAACAGCTTCTTTTTCTTCTCAGTAGCTCCACCGACATTCGGCATGAGCCGAGAAAGAGCAGCAGTCGTTCTTGCCGCTTTTTTACCTGCTAATTCAAGGTGCTGTTTAAACGTCAACTTTTCGTCTATAGTAACGCCCAAATACTTGATAGTCGATTTAGAGGTTGTCTCATGGCCGTCTATCATTAGGGCGATCGTCTCCATTTTCTTCCTGCTAGATATCAGGATCGCCTCGGTCTTGTGTCCAGCGAGTTCAAGTCCCGTTTCTCTCAGCCACCTCTGGATGGTGGTGATCGCTTCATTGGTGATTTCAGCGACGTCTTCTTTTTCCTTCCCTACTACTACAAGAGCTATGTCGTCAAGAGTTGTAGTCTCAGCACTCCGTCATACATAATGTTCCACAATGGCGGGCCCAGTACTGATCCCTGTGGAACACCTGCCGTGACCTTGTAGGTTTCAATGCCGCAATCCGTTTCGTACAGTAAAGTTCTGTCCTTCAGATAGTCGGCCATCATCCTCCTGATGTAGGTGGGCACCTCAAGCTTTTCAAGCGCTTCATGTATCTTCGTCCAATTTGCAGAGTTGAATGCGTTTTTGACATCCAAAGTAATAACTGCACAGTACTTCTTTGTTCCGCCCTTCCACCGTTTTCCACTGATGGCTGCTCGGGCTGTGTTTACCACTAGGCCGATCGCGTCCAAAGTAGATCGGCACTTCCGAAAGTCATATTGGTGCTCGGCAAGCCCCTTGGTCTCTTCGATTATGCACTCCATCCTGCTGCTGATAATGCGCTCCAGTATTTTTCCTTGAGTGTCCATCATACATAATGGTCTGTACGATGTCTCCCCTCCGGGCGCTTTGTTACCCTTAGGTAGCAACACAAGTCGCTGCTTTTTCCAGTTCGTCGAAAATCTCCCTTCTGCTAGGCATGCATTGTAGAGGCCAACAAATTCTTCAGGTTTAGCCTCGATGGCATGCTTCAGCGCCACATTTGGTATGCCGTCAGGACCGGGAGCTTTATTGTTTCCTACCCTCTTGCTTGCTACGAGTAGCTCCTCAACTGTAATTGGAGGTATATCTTCTTGCCGCACTTCCTCTGCTATAGCATATGGTGCGTCCGGTTGACTTGGAAAAAGTGTTGTCACTACCCTCTTTAGTACCTCTGGGCACTTTGGTGGGGGTATATAGCTTCCTTTGAGTGTCTTCATAACTGTTTTGTAGGGCCTGCCCCATGGATCTTTATTGACCTCTTCTAGCAGCTCCTTATGACATCTCTGCTTGCTTTCACTGATGCATTTCTTGAGGGTGCACTTGGCTTCTTTCATTCTTTTGCTGCATTCTTCTACAGCTTCGCTTCCAATACCGGTTCGGTAAAACTTTTTCCTTGCCCGTTGCTCAAGCCTTCGTGCTCGGTGGCAGGCGGAGCGCGCTGATCTAATCTTCTCGTTCCAACAATATACTGGTGCCCATCTTTGATTGGGCACTTTTCTTGGCATAACTGCGTCACAGGCTCGGGTGAGCCATTTTGTCATTTGTTCAGCCTTATGTTCTGCTGATCCCGTCAATTGGATATTTCCTAACATCATCAGAAATAGTTCCTTGTCGTACTCCTTGGCTTTCCATTCCATTTTCGTACTTATAGGGTTAGTACAGTGTACCATGTTTTGTGTGCCCAGCTCCATTATAATGGCGTGGTGATCACTATTAGTGAAGTGATCGCTTACGGTCCATTTACTCACCTCTTTTACCAGAGATCTACTAACAAATGTTAAGTCGATCACTGATTCAGCGTCCACCTTTTTATAGGTTGGTACGTTGCCTTCGTTCACCAGCACCAAGTCCAGAAGTGTGAATGCCTCTAGTAGGGCCTGTCATCTTCTATTGGTTTTTCGGCTGCCCCATTCAACCGCCCATGAGTTAAAGTCCCCAGCTATAATAGCTGGTTTTTTAGCCCTGACATCACGTACTAGCCGGTCCAAGAACTGCTGAAACTGATCTATTGGCGCACTGGGTGGGGCATAACAGCTGTATACCTGTATACCCTCAATCTTTGCGCTGGCAAAGCCTGCTTCTTTGACTTTCATCCTACTTTGAAAGGTAAGGTCTCTGCACGCCCAAATAGCTGCTTTACCGGAGCCATCGGATTCCCACCTTGGCTGTTCAAGATCTCTGTACTGCTCGCTGATTATAGCAACATCAATCTTCTGCTCACGGACGTACTGACAGAGAAGGTCCTGTGCTATCTCACAGTGGTTCAGGTTTAACTGTACTATTCTCATCTTCTTTGTTTTGTGGCTTTCACTGCCGCTTGGTACGCTGGGCAATTATAGCTACCTGCGGCATGGTCGCTTTTCTCTACGTCGTCCTTTCCTCTGCAGAGAATGCAGCTGGGCTGGTATGTGCAGTCTTTCGCTACATGTCCCGCTGAGCCACATTTGTAGCAGCAGTATGGCCGAAACCCAAGCATTTATAGCACCTGAGCGGGCGGGTGTCTCGCTTTATTGCCCTTATTCGGCAGATAACCCACCGTATCTTTATCTTCTCACCCTTGATAAACTTCTGGGCTATCTAGGCAGGTAGCTGTACTATTGCTTTCTGCGTATCTCCATAAGCTTTACGAAGCGACTTAACCGCCGTAGGTTCGAAATTATGTCCTTCCTCGTTATTTTTGCGTAGTGCGTCCACTATGTCCTCCTTAGTGGTCAGCATGTCAAGATCTTTAATCTCGAAGGCCTCTTCATGATGCAGCGCCCTGATTGTAGCAGTGTCCACTAGTACTGCTTTCACCGCTTCCTGGAGCTCAGCTGTTTCCACCTCCTTGGAACGTCGTAGTTCGAGTAGCAGATCTCCTGCTGTTGTTTTGCGTATTCTATGTACGCTGTTTCCTAACTTTTCTAGGCTAGGCTCTGCCTTCATTTTCTTTAAGATTTCGGCGTAGCTTTTTCCACCCTCGGCCTTGATGACTAAGGCGTCAGGTCTAGGAGGTCTTGCTCTTGCCGTCCTACTTTTTCTGGTGCCTTTTTGGTCTTGGCCACGAGCACCAGTGTTATCCTTCCTGTTTACGCTTTTTTCTCTTTTCTTCTTTGCCTTCCTTGTCACCACCTCTTGCCACGAGTCTTTCTCCCTCTGGCGGACATTGTCGTCGGCTACTCTTCTTGCAGAGCTCGCCCCACTAACGCGGCTAGCCTGCTGTGGTTTCCCCTTGCCGACCGGCTTAGGGGTCACTTCATTCGCCTCTGCTTTACATAAAAGTTGTATTGTAAATGTTGTTCAATAATAATAAAGTATACTGATAAAAAATGTATTAACAATGTCCGCAACTAAAAGAAAACAGTATTTGTTTGATAAAGACTTCAACTAAAATTAAAAAAATTTTGAAAAGAGAAAAGGTATGTCAGATAGTTTTGTAATTATTCATCTAAACGTATCAATAAATTTTTTAATATCATTAATTTTGTAATTGATTTTCTAGTTACAAAACAATGAATCGCTGTCTTGCAGCAGAAGGAATATAAGTGACCAAAGTAATCCCCATGAATTATTGGATGAAACTGACAATAATGATTTAATATTATTAGCATTAAATGAGTCTGTATCGGCTAATCAAAATCCCATCGCATCGGAGCAACTGATCAATGTAAGTTCTGAATAATTGTGATTTCCATTTTTGAATTTATTTTTCTTTTTAAGTAAATATGTTAATAGTCTTATTTAATTAATTTTATTTACAGAATAATACTATTTTTGACTGGAGTGACTTATTAAGCGATGATGAAGAACTACAACTACCTTCATGTAAAAAGTCAACATCAAATAGTTTACAAGAACTTATAAATAATGAGGAATTCTTCAATGTGTTGTCGTTAAACGTGCAAAAAAGCCAAGCTGAAATATTACTGATGTTATTGAAATTTTCAGTAGCAAACTCCTTATCAATGACAGGTATTTCCAATTTGTTTAAACTAATTGACGTAGTATGTGGCAGAGCTGTAGTACCTGAAACGCGATATAAAATTGATAAATTGTTTGATAATGACATTATTACACTACATAGGGTATGTCCTGCATGTACAAATTATATTGGAACATTTCAAGATTTTAATTATGTAGTTAATTGTGCAAACTGTCACAAACCTGTAAATATGTCAAATCCATCAAGTCAATGTTATTTTGCTATATTTGATCCGTCAAATGCAATACAGGATTATATAGAAATTAATGAGGATTGTTATGATTATGTAGTAAAAGAAAGAGAGCATGAAAAAAAATCATATAAAAGATATATATGATGGTGTGCTCTATAGAAAATTTGTTCAAAGTTTGAATAATTCTGATCGCCACTCATATGCTACAGTAATATTTAACACAAACGGAGCACCAGTTTTCGAATCGTCTACTTACTCTATATGGCCTATATATTTGATTCTTAATGAGATTCCTATACAGAGCAGAATGAAAAGTGTGATCACTGCTGGATTATGGTTTCGCAAAGATAAACCAATAATGAGTGTTTTCTTGGATGCATTCGTAAATATGATAAATGATTTATCAACACTGGGTATACCCTGTATGATAAAAAATGAACAACGTAACCTGAAAGTTTTTGCATTGGTTGCCACTGTGGATACTGTAGCTAGAGCACCAATGAATGGATCAAGTCAATTTAATGCAAGACATGGTTGTGATTGGTGTACACATGAAGGGCAATATTTTCAAGGAAGCATGCGATATCCTTTTCGGATTCCATTACCAAAGAATAGAGATCGTGATACTACAATCAAACATGCAGCGGAGGTAGTTAAAACACGTAAACGTGTTTTTGGAATCGTAACTGCTTCTCCTCTTTTAAATTTAAAGAAGTTTGATATTATAGAAGGTTTTACGCCTGACTACATGCACTGCTATGTAGCAGGTATTGCAAAACAAATTACTACATATATATTGAAACATTTAAGAAAAGTCGATATCCAGTATATTAATCAGTTACTTGAGGCAATTCGTGCTCCTCACCAAATAGGTCGATTAACAATATCTCTAAAAAATAGAAAATACTGGAAAGCTCGAGAATACGAAAACTGGCTTTTGTACTATAGTATTCCTGTTTTAAGTGCAGTTTTTGATAACGCAAGGATTTTAAAACACTGGGCTCTTTTAGTAGATGCTTTACACTTATGCTTAGGAACAAATATTACGTATACTGTAATAAATCGAGCGAATGAAATGCTATATGAATTTGTATCGAAAGCCGAAGATCTGTACTCTTTAACTTCATTAACATATAATGTACACCAGTTACTTCATTTGCCTACGAGTGTGTACAATTGGGGGCCATTGTATTCACATTCGACATATCCTTTTGAATCAGCAAACTGTAAATTGCTGCAGGCCATTCATTGTGCTAAGGGCGTTATCTTACAAATAGCAAGATATGACAAAATTCAGAGAGCAATACAAATATTGTCTAACATTATTTATCCTACTTGCCATGAAAGTGTTGTACAATATTGTGAAAACGTTAAAACTCCATTGACAAAGAATATATATAAAATAACTAGCATTAATTATTTAGGTAAAGAAAAAAGTGCCAATAACGATACACTTGAGAAATTTGGTATATCAAAAGATGCACGAGTTTTTCACAAAATTATTTATAAAGGATGTTTGTTTATGACTCCAAAAAAAAAATGCTCGATCATGTAATTACTTTGCACGACTTGACACTGGGGAATACGTAGAAATAAAATATTTCCTAGTCAACGATAAAAGTAATCAAGAATTGACTATTTGTCAGCTAATTAAGACAAAGCCTAAAAAGTATTCATCATTTGTACAAGAAGTGTTAGAATTTTCAAATGAATTATGTATTGATACAACCAAAATATCAGCAACCTGTGTATTTATTGAAATAAAAACTAAAATGTACATAATTGCAGTGCCGAATCAACTATTTTATTAATAACGATCATTATGTGTTACTTTATGAATATATATATATATATGTAAATTATAATATTGTAAATATAATTTTATACTCAGCATTATATAAAAATAAATAAAAAAAGAATAAAAAATATATATATATATATATATATATATATATATATATATATATATATATATATGCATAGCAATAAATCATTTAAATTGTAATGTGGTTTCCTATCCCGAACACAAATATAAAAATATAAATATAAACAAAATTAAAAATTCGTATATCGCGCGAGTAATCGCGCTAGTATTCGCGTCGTTTAAAATTCGATAAACTGTCGCGAGTAATCGCGCGAGCTCTCGCGCGATTATTCAAGCGTGAAATCGCGCGATTACTCACGCGATAATTTTCAGTAGGGAGTTCACCGGAAACCCATCGACGCAACACCGCCGCCACCCAAAAAGAACACCACCACCGGAACCAGCCGTGCCACCGACGAGCTACCGCACGCTGCGCCGAAAGGCAGTACTCCAGACGCGACTCCGACGCCCGATACCGCCACGGAGTCGACCCCGTCGGAAGCCAGCAGGGGAAGTACCAGAAAACGGACGCACAAGAGGACGGTATCGGCGGGACCGAGCAAGTCAGCCTCGGACCCGAATCGGGACCCGAGCAACTTCACGGGCTGGCAGGTGGTACAGGGAAGAGAAGTGTTTGTTACGGCACCTCGTCCAGGATGCTGGGCATGCGGCAGTTCAGGCCATCGGGTTCCGCGTTGCCCCAGCCGCTCCCGAGTGAACTACATTTACTGCTACCGATGTGGATTGGGGAACGTTACCGTACGCGACTGCCCTATTCACGCACAGGAATGGAGGGCAGAAGGCCCATACATCAAGTCTCGAGGGGGAAACGTCCCCCGAGAACAGCTACCGCCGAGACGATTTTGACGAAATACTGACGAACGCTTAACCTGGGTGACGATATACGACACAATCATACACTCTCGCTACCGCCACTCGCTACACATTCCGCAACCTACTCACACCCTCTCACTACCGCTAACCACCCACGATACACGATACACTCACACACCCCGCTACCGCTACTTATCACACCACACAACGCATCACACGATCATTAGTGTAAATTTATTAAGTAAATAAATTATATTTTGGAATATTACACCTAACTAAGTATTCTTTTTCCGCTCGTCCTTTCACTTCCTCCCACCAAACCTCATTCATTGGAAAATTATGTTGTTTTTTTATTTCGGTATCACTACGAATGGGTATTCTCGGTTTCCCTGGTCTTCTGGTACTCCGCTCCACCCTTTTGTTATCCACTAGGGGTCCTTGCCGAGACCATGACAGGCGCAGCGATGGCATCCTGGGTTTCTACATCAGCCGCCGCTTGATTATTGTTTGATAAGGTATGTTAGTTGTAAGTATGCGCCTCCCCGGAAGACCTGGGGAGAGGAGAGTTGTAACGTGACGGCTGTGCCGCACGATACAAGCCTCGGGACGGCAACGTCGCGAGAGATGTTCGGCTACCGCCGGAACGGTTCGGCTCTGCTCGTCTGACGATCGTGTGGCGCTGTCGGCAAGCGCGCGTGCCGATAGACACGCTTGAGTTGTTGAAGAGACAACAGTTTCCGCAAAAGGGCTAGGAAGGAAGAAGGATTTCGACCACGCTGCCTTTTTGATTCCCGAATCGGACTTCGCCACCAGGAAGGAGGTCTTCTTCTACGGGCCCAAGTCAAGGAGGTCGACAACCGAGCCCGACGAAACCACGCCAAGAGGTGCTAAAGCGGCGTATTATTAAGGTTGGTCAGTGCGTGCGCCGGAGAGTCGCGAGTTTCGTTATCGCGTTTTCCTTTGTTCGAACTCGACTCGTATCGCCGCGCTAGGACAGAGGCACGAGGCCGGGCCTCGTGTTCGTGAAAGAGCAGCTACCGCGGGGAAGGCGATGCTCGCTTTTCCCCGACATATTCGCTACCGCCAGTAACTGAGCGAGATGTGGACTCGCGCGCGCCGAGGACTGGGGTTTTCAAGAGTGTATCGGGATTCACTCTCGTTGTGGATCGCGCGCTCCCGTCGTTCTCGCTTCAGGGATTAGCTACCGTCTCGGGGGGACAGCGACGGTGACGATGTCTCCGCTGTCTCTCCCTGGAGAGATACCGCTACCGAGGGTGGCTACCGTGTCCCGAAGACAGCTTCCGTGTCCCGAAGACAGCTCCCGTGTCCGTACGCTACCGTAACGTTTAGGATAAGTGCTTAGGTTAACTTTAGGATAGGATCTCCCGTTTTTCTCACGTCGGTTAAATAAGGAATTAGGATTCAGTAAGACTGGTAGGTCTAGGAAGCGGTGACCCGGCGAACAAATGGGGAGCCAAGCACGCGCAGAATCGGGCGACATGGTGACGATCGGGAGGTCGGAGCGTCCATGCCTCGTGGAGGCGCGCGGCAGCAGGTGCACCGGAGTGCCAGAGTCGACAGGCATCGGAGAGGCGGGGTCGGCGTCGATCCGTACTGGGTGAACCCCCGGTGGTCCGCTGACGAGCGGATTGCAGCAGGAGGCCACGTCGGTGGGCGCGAGGGGGCGATTCGATGGTTGGCAGAATGGAGGATAACCTCAAGAGTAGGAGCCGACTGCGCTGCTCCTCGTTCACGTCGCCGAGGTCGCGCGCGGAAAACGGCAGACGCGCCATTGCGTAGTTCTAAGTCGCAAATGTAATGTCGGGGTAATGACTGTGTTTTGCGATGGCAGAGCGTTGTCATGATCAATGTTGTATTTGATGAAATAAAGGCTAGTAGGAATAAAGAAAAGATAAACGCACTCATGTTTTTGGCTCAGTGTGGCCCCCTCCCGAACCCACGATCCTGTTATATCCTCCGCAACCCACAACAGCTAGCCGGGAAGGAAGCGGTCGGATCGACGCGCGGCATGGCAGTTTTCAGGAAGGAGATCGAGGGATCTCCGGCACCTCGGTGCCTGGCGCCCCGCGCTTTGGCAGCCCTGTTTCAATAGCCACCGTTTCAATATATATATATATATATATATACTAGTGGGGCTTCGCCCCCTTGCTCGCTTTGCTCGCCAACCCTTCATTTTAATTTTTATGTTAATTTTCAAGTATAAGATGTTAGTTATAAAATTTTTGATGCATAATTGGTGAAATTATTTTTTTGGTATCTTCGATGAAGCAAGCACAATTATGTTACCTATTCAATTTAGGCAATTCTTTGCTTGGTTTTTACTTTCAGAAAATATTCAAGGTACTCACATATGGAATTGCTATAAAAATAGTTTTACGGAAGATTTCATGGATAATAAAGATAATTCTGCTCTTCTACACATTAATCAAATTTTAGAAACAGAGGATAAATCTTGTGAATCTTTTCATTTACCAATGCCAAAGAAAAATCTTCATACAGTTTATTTTAATAAAGAGATCTCATATTGTCAGTCTGTGTTTGAAACAATATCTGTTCAATTAAATGATGATCAGGTCTTGGAGGTTCTGGAAAAACTTTTTTATATAAAACTTTAATTTATTATTTTATTTCTCAAAATAAGAAAATTTTATCAATGGCATGGTCTCGATTAGCTTCAATATTACTTCCAAAAGGAATTACCAGTCATAGAACTTTTCGATTACCTTTAGATTTAACCAGCATTGAAATATCAATTTTAAAATTCAAATCTGACAAAGAAAAATTGCGAGAAGTAGATTTAATAATAATTTGAGATGAAGCTTCCATGATTCCCAAAAAAGCATTAAAAATATTTCATAAAACTTTACGTGATTTGTGTGATACGAATATACCTTTTGGAAATAAATTAATGGTTTTAGGAGGAGACTTTTGACAGATTCTTCCAGTTTTAAAAAACAGTAGTAGAAGCATTATAATATCAGAAACTATAAAATCATCATATCTTTGGTCATATTTCCATGTTTTAAAATTGAATAGAAACATGCGTTCACAAAACAAAGCTTTTTCAGAATTATTATTAAAAATTGGAGAAGGAAAAATCAAAACATTCATAATACCCGAAGAATGAAAAACTGATGATGTATGTTCAAAAATTTTTGGTGGAAATATGCATTTTTCATTAAATAGTGTAATCTTTAAATCTCATAATGAGTACACTTATTTTTTGAATAATAAAATTTTAAATCAAATGGAAGGGAAAACAAAAACATATTTTAGTATAGATACTGCTCCGTAGAAAGGCGTTGATAAATCGGATGATAATATTTATATAAATTATCCAATTGAAATATTAAACAATATTCGTGAAGGATTGCCACCTTATGTAATTCATTTAAAAATTGAAGCTATTGTAATGTTAGTAAGAAATTTAAGTATAGCGGAAGGTTTATGCAATGGCACACGATTGAAAGTTACGCAATTATTAAAGTATAATATAGAAGCAGAAATCATAACAGGAGAAAAAGTTGGAAATAGAGTATTCATTCCTACAATTACTTTAAATACTGGTAATACTTCTTCACTACCACTTATCTTGCATAGAAAGCAATTTCCTTTGATTTTAGCATTTGCTATGACCATAAATAAATCTCAAGGTCAAGGTTTCGATAATGTAGGTTTATATTTGAAAAAAACGTTATTTTCTTATGGTCAATTATATGTATCATTATCTAGATGTAAAAATCCTAATAATTTATTTATACAAATTGAAAGTGATAATAATTCAGAAATAGAAAATAGTTTGGAATGAAATTTTTGATTAGTATAAAATTTACAACTTTCCTTTTGTCGAAATTACGGTGTAATAGATATTTATATTCATCTTATTTTTTTTAGTTCAATTCTGGAAGAGTGTATTACAGGCACATGAATAATTATTTGATTCAAAATAAGTTCTTTTTATTATTATTATATGACATGATATAATAATATATGTAACTAACTTATAATAATTAAATAATTATTCATAACATTTACATAAAAAAGGTTTTTTTTATTAAGTAGTGAACATTCCTAAATATGATAAAATAATATTTTGTCATATATAGTGCAATGTTTACTTTCTTTTAATTATTACACTTTTTTTATTTAAATGTATCTCTCTCGATGGAGGATGGTATTAGGTAGAGTCTTAGAGGAGGTAGGATTGGTATTCCTTGAAAAGGTATCTTATTAAATTTTAAGAATAATTTCAGTATTATTGTTTTTAGATTTTATTTAGTAAAATATCTTTTACAGAAATCTAAGACTCTGATGGTTATGTGAATATTAGCGAAGATCCACCGTTTTTTATTTATATATTATTTCACCGTTTAATTATATCATCATTTGTTATAGGATATTAAAAAAAACAAAAAAAAAATCAGCGCGCCTAGAACTCATTATATTTAATATATAATTTGTTTTAACAGTACCTCTTGGGTGGTGTGGTAAGCTGTTATATTTCAATAATTATTACTTATTAATGAATTATATTAAAGGAATTTGAATAAGTTAACTTCAAATTTTAATAATAATAAAGTAAGACTTTTTTATAGAAAATTATAGTAATTGATTGTGTCAAATGTATATAAACATTTTTATATAAATATACATGAACATTTTTTATTTATTGTTATTATAGATATTACATTGTGCATGGATGGAATGGGATTCAAGACAAAATTCTTATGTTCAAGTGGAAAATGACGAACATATAAATTATTTACGTGCTTTAAATAATCAATTAGAAGATCATATTACTGACGAAATGAATTATGAACGTTATTTAAATGATTTGATAACAGATTATGATAACGAAAATTTAAAAAATTTGAATTTAAAAATATAATTATATGCAACAATGTTTGATTTAGACATAGAATCAACGCGTCCGCAAAAATTTATAAGTTTAGATGAAATACCAAATTGTATTTCTTTGGTAACTCAGACAATTTTAAAGTTCCGAAAATCACATAATCTTTTACCAGATACATTAACAAATAATGTTAAAGATTACATAAAATATATTATAAATATAGCTAACATTATATATTATATTAATCATAATTAATTGTATACTTATTCTATATTAAAACAGCATACATTTCAAAATTATAACTAATTTATATAATTGTTTTAGATTCAAGTAATAGTTTTCAATATAATATATAATGTTAGCAATATAGAAAGATCTTTAACATGTAAAATTATCGTGGTTATATGGCTCCTGGCGATGATTCCACAATTGTTTTATATTATTTCAGAAAATTCTCTATACAAATATTTTTCATATCACGAATTCAAACAGTATTAAATTTATAGTCAATTTTCCTAAAATAACATAAAAAAAATCAACGCTCCTGAAACATACTATAAAACTGTTTTATAATATGTTTCTGATAGTACCTCCTGGGTGGTGTGGAAAACTGTCACAATTATTTAGAACGAAAAGTATAGAATACATCCACATAAAAAATTTGCAACTTTATAAAAAATTCTAATAAATATAATAGTTCAAAAACGGAGGAATTGTGTAAGGTTAGGGCGAGGCAAGTAAGGAATTAGTAAAAGGCGAGGGCCAATCACACACTGCAAGTACAATTGTAACGTAAAAAATTTGGTAGTAGTTACGAAATATTAGTTCGAATGAGTCATACTGGTTGTATTCAATTTTGAATAAATATATTTATGTAGCTAAAACAAATATTTCTCGCAGTACTATATAGAATTCATAATAAATATTATGGTGGGGAGTGGCGGGGGGATGGGGGGCTCTAGGATTATCAAGAATAACGTAAAAATGACAGAATTTTACGCCATTTGGTGGGGGGCCATGGTGGGGAGGGGGTGGGGGGTCTATGACCAAAATAAATATATATATGATATTTTTTGGTAAAAATAGTGTATATTATGTATAATTTCAGTAGATTTTTTTTAATTACATTAAAAGAAAAAATTGTATTTAAACAAATGCTTTTACAGGATTTAATTCAGGTTCGTTCCCTTGAAATATTTCTAATAATTTTTCAAAGATCTAAAAGAAGTTTTGGCTTTATTATTAGAGAAATATGGCCTCGGTCATGGTGTAGAATAAAATACTAAATGCAAACCGAGAAGAAAGTAATTTTTTTCGTTGATGATTACTCTTGTTGCGAAATGATTTTATCCTAGGGAGTTACTAACGCACTATCGGTATAAGTCTTTTCGCTTAGGCAGTAAACCCACCAGTGGGCAAAATTTGCTACTTTCACGCCTTGAGGCATAATATATTATTGTTTGATAAGTAAATCTATTTTTTACAGTAGCCTTTACTTTAACGTATTGTATATGTATAATATAATGTGCTTGTTACAATACTTCTTGTTATTATCTCCAAATTTTTTATTTTAATCTATCGATTTTTACTTTCCTTGGTGTGAAGACCATGGTCGGACCGCGGGTGGAGGCTCGATAACGTAGAAAGGAGGATCAGGGGCCGTGTTATTGGCGGGGGTGTTTTCTTACTTAAACAAATATATAATGTAGGAATATATATATATATATATATATATATACTTGTGTTTAGCTTTTAGATACTTGTATGCAGAGATGTGGGCCATTATTCGTTTCGGAAGTAGGAAAATTCCGATTTTTAAATGAAATGATAAAACTAGTTTCACCAAAATACCTCGGTAGTAAAACACCAATTTCTGTACGAGAAAAAGTATTGTGTTTGTTGGAACAATGGATAATAAGTTTTCCTCGTGAAACGAAAATCAAGGAAGCATATGACATGTTAAAAAAACAAGGAGTTATTAAGGTTTCTATTATCATGCTATCATGTTTATTGTAAATTAATTATTATTTTTAAATTATTTTAATCAATTTTCATTATTGTAGGACAATGTTTCTATTTTTACCAATGGTTCAGATACTTTAAACCAGTCAAACAGACTTAAAAATCCTATTTTTGACGACGAAGAAAAGTCTAAACTTTTACAAAACCTTCTAAGAAGTAAAAATCCTGATGATTTACATGCTGCAAATTGCTTAATCAAAACTATGGTTAGGGAAGTAAGTATAATAATGCTAAATGATACTTTGGTAAAATACCCATGGTTTGCGACGTATCCTCTCTTTCTCTCTCTCTCTCTCTCTCTCTCTTTCTCTCTCTCTCTCTCTCTCTTTCTCTGTCTGATTGCCTGCGGGCTATTTTTTTTAATGTAAACTCGATAAGAGCTCGCATCGAGAATATCCGTCTTTTCCTGGCAGAGCATCCATCATACAACATCTTTGGCTTCGCACAGACATGGGTGTGCTCGATAGTAGACAACAGTCTCATTCAGATCAGGGGTTATTCGGTCCTCAGGCAGGATCGTAATGTGAATGGGGGTGGGATTGTCCTGTTTTTACGTAATGTTTTAAAAGTGAACAAATTGGCCTCCTCCGATACTAGGGGACTTGGTAAACCCGGCATCTCAGAATATCTTTTTAGTAGTATACAGCAGGGTAGCTTACCTCCAGTCTTATTGTTAGTCGGAGTTATTTATAGATTCCCGAGAATTCCCATGCAAAAGGATACTGATATTTTTAGAATTGCACGCGATCTTTGCTGCGAATGTAGCCATAAAATCATAATGGGAGATCTGAATGCCAACATGTTGTCTGAGTCAATAACGTCACTACCATCAGGCGCTTATCTGAGGAACTGTCTCTTCAAATAGTTCGTCTTGGCCCCACGCACGAAACTTCATCATCTCACACACGGATTGACCTGATTTTAACTGACGAGAATGATACAATACTGGATTGTAGGAACTAGTGGCTGCCCAGCTTCGGCAAGCACTGTGTCATAGATATCTCCCTTGACATCTACACTCCTTCTCCCGTGAAGGAGTCATTTTCTTATCGCGACTACAGGAGTATGGATTCTCTTACTCTTGTTGACATTCTGTCTTGCTATGACTGGCCAACCGCGAACTCCATTGAAACCCATTTGGAATGTGCGTTAACTATACTTAGTAATCATTTAAAGTTAGCAATTGATGATCTGGCACCTAAGAAGACGGTCTGCCCTAAAAATAAATGTGTTCCTTGGTTTGGATCAAAGCTGAGGCTACTCACCGCCAAACGAGATTCAATGCTTAGGCGCTACAAACGCATGGGGCGTGCGGAACTACTCGATGAGTTTCTTCGAGGCAGCGGGCTCAGCTAACCGCTTTGAAGAAAAACAGTACTCCATCTAATGTTTCCGATTTTCGGCCGATTGCTTTGTTCTGCTTTCTTTCAAAGGTACTCGAGAAGATCGCTCAAACCCAGATCACGGAGTATCTCAATAAACATAAAATTATTGATCCCTTCCAGGCAGATTTTCGAAAACACCTCAGCACTCAGACTCCATTACTGAAGATGACGACATACGCATTGCCATAGATAAGAAGAAGGTGTCCCTTCTGCTACTGTTTGACTCTAACAAGACATTTAACCCATATCACTTTCTAAACTACTTTCTAAGCTGCAACAGCTGGGGTTCTCCCAGAAGGCTCTTTTATAGATAAAATCATATTTACAGGGGCGCACTCAGATGGTAATCTCAAATAATAATGGAAATTCCGAATGGCTAATTACCAATCTTGGTGTTGCACAGGGTTCTGTCCTGTTTTTAAGTCTTTACGTCAATGACCTGCAGGACTTATTCGACGGTGACACAATACAACATCTTTTTTACGCGGACGATCTTCAGATTTATCTACATACAACTAAAGATATATTCCAAGAGGGTTTGCCTCAGCTGGCAGAAGCGGCACGACTAGTGTCTGATTGGGCGGGGTGCTCCTGTCTGCGGCTCAACTCTGGCAAAACTAAAGCCATATTTTTCGGTTCCAAAAGAAATGCTAATAACATCAGGTCATGGAATCTGCCAGGAGTTGGGCTGTGGGGCAGAGTGATCGTCCCCTTCAGCGAAACGGTGGTAAGTCTCGGTGTTGTACTTGATATCAAACTTACATGGAAGCCGCAAATAGATTGAATTACCAAAAAGGTCAATGAAGTCCTTTATAGCTTGCTGAATACAATTAATTATTCTACTGTTATTAGAAATATTAAAAATTGAAGTTCACATGTTGCAGGGTTTTTGAAAAAAATTCATAGCAAGTGGTGCGTTATCCCTGCAGTTAACCCTTTCAGTGGCGCAATTAAGAAAAATACAAATCAACATAAAAGAGCGATACTTTACGTTTTTGGGGTCGCAGATTATGAATCCGATGTTAAATTGTAAAATTAATTATTCAAACCATTTTGTTTAAACAAATTCTTGGCAAATTATTATTTTTGTATAATTTGTGTGCTGTAATTCAATTCTACGGTAATAATTAAATAATAACGTGATCTTTCAAAATATATTAATAATCTGATTTTGTCATAAACGAATTAAATCTAAAGAAAAACTTTTTTTTTAAGTTAAACAAATAACAATTGAGAACGAAGTATTCACAACAGTTTGATGAGTAAAAAAATGAATATTTGTCATTTAAATTTTTAGGCACCCGCCCCTTATTCTAATTCTATAATCACATATTTAGTCCATAAACCCTCTAGTTTCCATAACTTACTCATATATTCAGAAATAAATATGAAAAGTAATCAAATAATGAGGGCGATGCCTTATGGATTTGATCCTGAGTCAGCGCACTGACCTGCGTGTCAGCACTCCTCGCGCGCGAATTCGGTCTTCTTACACGCGTTAATCCTTCTGGTGGCAAATGTCGATTGGACGATAGTCATCTTTAACATCTTAATTACAAAACTCCTTGCATCTGCACCGAGGCTTTAAAAATCCTGGAGCCGATCCACGCAGTGCCTTTTGTGTCAGAACTGATCAGTAGTACGGCAGAGCCTGTCTTCTCTAATGAGCAGCCAGTGTCAAGTTTGTGTAGTGATTAGAGGCGCGTTTACCCGCGCCAGGATAGACAACACTGACGGGCCCTTTGGAGGCAGTAGACCGACCGTAGAGAGAAGTCCGTGCCAAAGTTCCGCCGAATAGCAACCCGACGATAGTTGGATACCACAGCTGCACTAGTATAAGTTCACTATTACGCCACGAGTATTGTATAGTTCAAGTGCATTTACGATCGACATCTGCCAAGCCACGAGTGAGTTTAGTAACATCCAGGAGTGACAGATAAAGATCTAAATGTAAGCAACAACTATTTATAATACTACAATTAGTACAACATTATAACAAACAGCGGCAGTAAAATAGAAATTAGAACAAACGAAATTGTAACCATCGTAATCGTCGGCTGAGTTCTCGGGTTGTTAATAACATCAATAAACATAAAAAGTGAATCTAATCTCAGTGTGACCTCAATTCAAATTATTAAATATACATAAACAACCCTAATCCTACCTTACGTACATCAACAACAAGGTAAGAGCACGAGTGCGGACAGACTACCGTCCGCCGAATGAAGAGTGCGGACAGACTATCGTCCGCTGAGTTAAGACAGTGAACAGACTACCGTCCGCTGAATTAGAAGATCGGATATTCCATTGTCCGCCGAATAGAACGCGTGACGCTTTAACTTCATTCGTAGCATTTCGCAATTCTATAAGTCTCAAGTAACAATAAGGCTCTCGAGCCAGTGCTAGTTTCCGCGAATTAAATAATTATTTGTAGAACTCGCGCAGCCCGTACTTATACTAAATACGGTCTTTACATATATATACCTATACATATGAAACAGTATATTTTATTTCGCTGACAACATCCTTTACCCCACTCCCTGTAATCATGCCATCACCATTGTCCAAGCAATAGCACCTCATCAACCCTCTCCTATATTTCTCAGCCTATCCAAGTACACATTTGACCCCAGTAGATTTAACGTTATCCCTCTCCCATCATGTTATCCTCTAGGCTATGCAGCTCTATCCGCGGAGAGCAGTTGTGTCTTTCACATGTGACGAATGGGAACAACTCACGAGCTGCTTCGGCGACATTTGTAACTATTCGTAACTCTCAAGGATCAAAAGATCTACGGTACATTTCATTCATTTTCCAATTTTCCTTAAAATAAATAATGTTCTTGATAATAAATATACAGGGAGTGAGATGGTGGGGAGGGGGAGATGGTGGGGGAAGAGAGAGAGAGAGAGAGAGAGAGAGAGAGGGAGAGAGAGAGAGAGAGAGAGAGATGACCCACTATGTGGAGTCAGCAAGCCGCCGCTGGTGATGCACGGTTTGTTTTGACTCGTCATAGTGGGGGTATACTACTTGCGTCTTTTAATCAACTGCTTCGAACGTACATCGGATACTCTTGCGACAAGTGAAAATCATAAAGGACGTTTACGATTCGTGTTGACTCAAGAGAGCGAGAAGAGCACAGTTATCTACCAGCCGTGTATAATTTCGAACTCGATATTTAAGCTTTGGCGATACGGGCATGTGTATCTTCAATAAGCGGCTTCAATCGCACATCCGTTACTCTTGCGACGAGCGAAAGTCATAAAGGATGTTTAGACAATTCACGGTTCGTGTTGTCTCGATAGAGTAACCGTTGCTTAGTGTAGGATGTTTTGTATCTCGGCGAATCTTAATTTGCGTGCTATACCACTGTACTGATTTGCAAACCGTTTCGTCAAAACTTATTTTTTTGCAGGCGAGAGAATTTCTTGCGTCTTGATTTGATACTGTATACAAGATGAGCGGTGCTTATCACAGGATGTACTGTCTAATTTTTATGCAACTGTCGCTCCCGTTACTTTGGTTAAAAAATAAGTTGATATCGTTTTCGCACTAATTTGCGAACGAAGTATTTATCACACGATGCTGCCTCTTCTTTCTGTACGAATATCATTTCATACAAAATTAAACAGGATGTCCCATTTGAAAATTTTATTTGATACGCAAAATATCAAACTTATTCAAAAAAACCCCCTCTACCATAATTTTTGAAGAATATATAAGTGTGACAGTGATCACCTTATGGCATTAGTAGTCATGAGGATTGCAGAGCAGCAAGTAGCCATGGCACCTTTATACAACGAGACTGAAGAGGGATTACGTGTTGCATTGCTGCGTATTGCGCTAAAGATCTCGAATGTAAGTGTTTTAATACGCTGTCGGTGTAATTTATTCTGGGAACGTCATGGAAGACGTATGGCTCCCGTAGAACTCAAGAGAGAATTTTGGAAGTTGTAAAAGTGCTGCGGACCTCGAAAAAATATCGGTGCTTTACACAACCGTTTTTCGTAAATCAACCTTTACAGTTAGATGTGCAGCAGTATTTGCCATAAGTCAGAAGATCGATCATCTACCTGTGCTGCAACGTTTGATGGATTCATACGATGAAAGTAATGGTAAGTAAATTAAATATTATGTAAAGCAGTGCAATATTTTTAACGGTTTCACGGAGCAAATATATTCTGACAATGTATAATGCTTAGAGCACATTTATTTCTCACGCTACGTTTTACAGTTCAATGCGAACCAAAGTCAAATTTTTTACTTTTTTTATTATTCATATATTGTATATAACAACATAAAAATTGTATTAAATATTTTGTATATGCGTGTATCAATACGATTATTATTTTAAAAGAATATCTGTACATGTCAAAATTTTTTAGTTTATCTTTACTAATCGAAAAAACAAAATTAATTTTAGCCTTATTTTATTGTGTTTAGTTCCCTATTATATCTATTGTTATTATTGATGTTATTATTTTAGGCCGGGTCGCATCATTCACACTAAAACTATCGTATCTAGATATAATTTTCATCTCCAGTATCTTATTAACATAGCACTTGCTTTGATGAAAGTTTCGGTTGACGCATTTCGTGTTCTTCTGTAGATTTCCTTTTCAGCGTTGTTCAATCAATGTAATCATTCAATCAATGTAACCCTGTAGTGTGGGAACATGTTCTTGTGTTGTCGAGCAGATGCACATTTGCAATCTGAGGTGAAAACTATACCATCTACTACAATTAAATCTTTGGAACTTGGCTGTTTTGATATTGATAGCATTGAATTTGAAAATATTTCGCTTCCTCTTATGCCTCTGTCAAAGTATAGTAGTGCTTTCTTACCACCAAGATAATTGATGCCTCCATGCGACATCCAACAAGTTCGTTTTTTTGTAATATTTTATTCCCCTGGTGGATCCGGACTTTTTGTTGCTAATATTTTACTCGAGTTACTGTTTGCTTTTGCATCTATTTTTGAGAAAATTTCTTCTATTTTTGCATATGGGGGTTTCTTAATTATGATTACATTTTTTTCCGTCTGCTCACGTCTAATAAAATGTGTATGCCTTCGACCTATTCATTTAGGATTTAGACAGTAGACACATCCTGCCACTTTCTCTTGAGTGTTTATGTTATTTCATTTTGACACTTGTTTTTTATATTCTAATATTTCATGTGCTAGTCTAATTTTGTTTATATTATCTTCATTTTTCTGCATTTTTGACCAATTAAATCCTGATATACGATAGTAAGATCTCTTGTAATTCTGTTGACAAAATCCGTGTGCACAGATGTACGTTCTTAAGTCGAGTACAACACAATCTTCAGAAAGAAAATCCTTCCCATGGACTTCAGATGTGGAAGGCCTCTCCCTGCTTCCCGTGCTGCTTCGACTATTTTTTGCAAGATGTTCAAGTATTTGTTTTATTTTACTGCAGTCTATTTTATTATGTACTTTATCTGTAGTTAGTGAATTTCCTTTAACCATTTTTTTAGTTTAGATTTTGTGTGATATAATTTCTCGATAATTTTGTCTTCATTCGAGAGTTTGTTGAAATAGTTTATGGCTCTTATATAGCTTCCTTTATTACTGATTCGTCTATGTGTTACTGGCAAAAGTGTAGTTTTGTTTCTTGTTATTGAAGTTGAATTCTTAAAATTTTCCATTAAGTTGACGTAATGATACAGTAATGATTCGTAGGTAAAAAGCTGATCCAGATTAAGTAGTTGTTTATCTATTACAAAAGTGTTTTTATTTACTATTTTAAGTATATGGTTTTGCAAGCCTTGAAGTATCCCTCTGTTGTTCAAATATGCACCTCCCCACGCAATAATTCCGTAGGATATTACACTGTGAAAAAGTGCATAATAAATCATTCTTAGATTATCCCTTGTCATAATCCTCGACAGTTTGTAGAAAACAAAAGTTGTATATTTTGTTTTATTATATATGTTCATAATGTCTTCTTTCCATTTCATATTACTGTCAAAGATTACACCCAGATATCTAGTGGAATCGACTTACTCAATCTGCTTACTGTTTATGCTGATTATCATATTTTTTGGCGTACTATTGCAGTTGTTACCAAATTCTAGATAGATTGTTTTATCCGTATTAAGTGACAGTTTATTTAAAGCAAGCCAGTTTGATATTTTGGAAAGGTAAAAATTCATTTTTGTTTCCACATCTGGCCAGTCACTGCCTCAAACAATAACTGCCGTGTCATCAGCGTACGATATGATTGATTCATCAGGAAGTTTATCAAGCATATCATTGATGTAAATTATGAAGAGCAGAGGTCCTAGGATTGTCCCTTGTAGAACTCCAGTACTAACCACTATACAGTTACTTGATTTGTTGTTAACTTTTACCCTTTGTTTTCTGTCACTTAGGTAGCTTGATATAAGTGAATAGCAATTTCCTCTAATTCCCAGATTAAACAATTTGTTTAATAGGATGTGATGGTCTACGGTGTTGAAGGCTTTCGCTAAGTCTAGGAAAGCCACTGCAATTGGTTTGCTATTATCAAGTTGACTGTAAATCTGATTCGTTATCAAGTTTAATGCATCTTTAGTGCTGTAACCCTTCCTGAAGCCATACTGTTTATCTGAAATGATTTTATATTTGTTGATGAAATCGAGTATTCTGTTGTGGATTACTTTTTTAAAAATCTTCGCAATATTTGATATCAAAGAGATCGATCTATAATTATTTAGTAAATATTTCTCTTTAGCTTTGTGTATCGGAATAATTTCCGCCTTTTTTAGTTCATCTGGCCAGATTCCTTTTTCTATACTTAAGTTAATTATGTGTACTAGCGCTTCACTGATATTTTCTGCTAAAGTTTTAATACATGCTGCATTTATGCCATCTATTCCACCATTCTTGTTTTTTAAACTACGTATTATTCTTCTAATTTCATTATTTGTTGTTGGGAATAAGAAGATGCTTTTCTCGTTCATTGGGGGCAGTACAATCTTTTCATTTATAGGTGGTGTAATTTTGGAACTTAATTTTTTACCCATAGTAGTGAAGAATTCATTCATGTGTTCTGCTATTGAGCTGGGATCGGTTATATTCTCATTATTGGCCTTAATGTATTTGATTTTATCTTTTTTGCCGTTTAGTTTGCCTAGTTTTTCATTGATTAATTTCCATAGTCTTCTCTGTTTGCCTTGATTACTCTCAATTTGATTTTTGTCATAGTCCTCTTTAGCTTTATTTATAATTTGGTTAAGTAACTTTACGTAGTTTTGATATATTATTTTTTTAGAGGGGTTATTCGGATCCTTTTTCATACTGTTGTAGAGCTTTTCTTTTGTAGCACATGATGACATTATTACACTAGTAATCCAAGATTTCCTCGGCACCATATCTCTTTTCTTGCATTTTTTCTTGCTAGTTCCCGCTTCTTTTATGCAGTTTTTTTATCTTCTGTATTAGACTGTTTACCGCGCTATTCGGGTTACTTATTTCAAGGATTTCAGACCAGTTCTTTGTACTGGCAGCTTTCTTGAGTTTAAAATGATTTACGTGTAAATCTGTTTTAGTTTGAGTCGTATTTTTAATACATTTCATAGACATGAATAAAGGATAATGATCATTAAAAGGTATTGTCAGAGTGTATGTTTTAAACTTTATCTTGTTTAATTTTATATAGAAATTATCAATACAAGATTCCTTATTGCAGTCTACTGATTCTGGCCTAGTAATTTCCTTGGAACCAGGGTAATAACCATTTTCCAGCATAACTTGAAGAAATTCTTGATCAATGATATCATTTCTGTTTATATCCATGTTAAACTCACCAGCTATTATGCTATTTTTCTGTGATTTATTTTCTTCTATAAAGGTTTTCAAATCTAGTACAAATTCTTTCTTGGTCAAAGTATGACATCTGTATAAAAAAGATATTATAATTTCATTGTTATTCTGCATCGTAATTTTGGTATTTAGTATTTTCAAATTATTTATTTGTACAACTTCCGTTGTTTCAGAAATGTTATTACTGATATATATTACCGCACCATCATTCTGACTTATTTGGCTGTTATTGTAGTAACTTTTATAACCACTTATATTAAAAATTTTATGGTGCTTTAAGTTCCATGTCTCAGTGCAGATAGTAATTGCTGGTTTAATTTGAAGGCTATCCAGAAACACAATGAGCTTATTAAAATTTTGATTTAAACTTCTAATATTTATGCACAATATAAGTTCTTGACTATTGTGAATATGTTTATTCAGATCATCTAGTTTGTCCAATCTAATTTCATTATTTTCTATTTCCTCCATTTCTTATATTATTTTGAGACTGCATTGTTCTTGAAGTCGCGAAGTACCGGCTATACTTTGATTTGGTGGATTTCTTACCGTTTGCCTTGTAAGTGTTTGTCTGTTAAAATTATTTTCTACTTTACCAAAAAATCTTTGGTAGGTAGATTGGAAAAGATAATCAGTTGCTTCCATGAATTTCTTTATTTTACTCTGTAGAATTGCACATAGTTGGCTGTCAATTGCAGAGTGATTCGTATCATAATTTGTCTTGTAATATTTGTTATGATAGTCACAGTTCGGACATTGCACTCGGCCACTTGTGCAGTCAGCAGCTGCGTGGTCACCTGAGCACTTATAACACGTTGCATTATTTTGACAGTTCTTTCCGCCGTGCCCGAATCTCGCAGACTTATAGCATAGAGTTGTGTTAATGATGTCGAAAACTCTACAGTTTTGATAGCCAATGAACACTTTATTTCTAATTTCTTTAATTACTTTATAAATGCTAGCTGTTACTTTTATAATTGCACCAATTTTATTTTTTTTACTTTTGAAAATATGTAGAACTTTGCACTTGACCTCAATATTGCTAAAATTTCTTTGGTTTAAATCATTCTCTAGGTCTTCTTTTTTATCGAACACATTATCTATTCCTAACACTTTCACTATTGGCTTTTTAATCTGTTCTTTTTCTACTTTACAACTTTCCTTTAATGTAGTCGCAAGAGTATTTTCCATTTTTATTACACTTTCCATGTTCATACAATTTATAATCACCATTTCATTGTTCTTACTCATTACTTTTTTAGTTTGTATTGTCTTATTTTTTTTATACAACTATAAACTGCTTTTTCTATGTTTGTATTTTCATTTTTGTTAATTCTTTTTATCACTATTGTTGGCACTTTTGTATTTTTTGGTTTTGCAGGTGCCTGTGTCAGACTTTCTGCATAGGTTAAATTTTTCATCACATGAAAACTACCTTTGTTTGATTTTTCTTTGGTTAGTAATTCATTTAACAACTTTTTTTATCTTGTATCTCGTTCAATAATTGTATTAATAGATTATTTTCCACTTTTAATGTTTCTACTTCACTTAATTCTTCGTATACTCTATCATTGTGCCCTTTATCTTTAGTTTGTGTTAATTCTTCAATCTCTTGTAGCATTTCTTGTTTAATTTCTTCTTTATCGACACATTTTAATTGTGCGATAAACTCAGCTGTTTCCTTTGAAAGCGCTCCATATGGTAACTTGGCTGTCAAAGCGAGGTTAGGATGATCGTGGCATATAAAAACGAGTTGTTAAGGAATTTAACTGGCACTCCAGAATTGTATTTTGCTACGAATTCACTTGTATGATGACTAGTATAAAATTCACCACACACTATACACACTAAGGCTGCAACTTTAGAGCTGGCATGACATTTGTAGTATTTTTCTAGAGGAGCATCTGGGGGCTTGCCTGCCCCCGACGCCATCTTGGACAAATGACGAGATACAAGCCGACTTAGAGATATAAGCCGAATAATATATGTGAGAAGAGCTCAAGAAATCAGGTGGCTTCATGATATTTGCGTCAATCCAAATTCCATTATTTGCGATGATTTGCCTGATTCGCCAGATCTATTCTCACATTTAGGAGAAAGCTTTGCTGAGCCACCGGAATCATAGAAATTGTATAAAACGTACAAAATTTGTTAAAAGGTTTTTATTTTTAATAAAATTTCAAAAAACTATAATTTTGACGCCGCTTCCTATTCTTTTTATTCTCACATCACAATCTTCTAGGAACAGTTCCATAGAATCATCAAGTTACGAGGCTGACGAAAGCGACATCTCAACGCAAATCGGAGGCGGGCATAATCAGTCATCATCATCAGCCATTGATTCTTTTGACCACGACACTGCGGAGGAGGAGGAGGAGGCGGAGGAGAGCGCAGAAGAAGAAGAGGAGTCGCAAATGCAATTGGATTCGAAGATGGCTGATAAGGCGGAGTTTCATAGTGATAACGAGGAAGAGATGGATGCCGAGCAAAATGACGATATTCATCCTCCCGGTGAGCGTTTTATTATACACGGACATGAAGCTCAGTATGTAGCAAAATATTGATTAGATGGTAGGCAACTTTTGCTAAAAATACATCCTCCGCCACAGGAAAATTCAATTAATCCGATTATTTGGTTAGAGTTAGCAATACGCGATATTTACGCATACCTAATTTCTTTCACTAATCAAAACGACATGATTGGTATTTCTGTAAGAAGCTTAAATTTTATGCGTGATCCGGGTGGTTTATGTCTACGACCGGTCGACATTTTTTTACAATGATCTATTGGATTGAATCAGTGGATTATCTCAAAGTATTGAACATTTTGAAATAAATGAAAGTTTTATATTAACTTTGGTTAACGTACCGAATGGTGAGCGAGGTAAAAAATTGACTATCAATTCAATAGGAAAAAGATCGATTATTTCATTTTGTGATAATAATAATCTGTGTTTGCCTAGAGCTCTAGTTGTCGGGGAGGCATTTATAGCCTATAAAAAATCAAGTAAGCTAGAAGAGTGTGAAATTTAGAAAACTGTTAGAGACGGGAGACGTTCGCTGCAAAAAACTTGTGCCAATCTTTTAACTGTTAGCGCAAACGTAATGATCCCTTTGAAATTATAATTTATGATAGTGTATCTTTCGGAAACGGTGAAGCTCCTTTTTATGACGGTAGACAATTGCTAAATACATTTGTTTATGGTATTATATATATTTTATATGATTCTTGCGCGAGGCATTTTGATACGATATTAAACGTGATTTTCTGCCATCAATGCCATTAGAGTTATCGCTACGTAGATGAGCACAGATGCGCAGCTAAATGCTCAATGTGCTTGTGTGCGCCACTGTGCAATTCCGATGTAGATTTAATAAAATGTGATGGTTGTAACAGCGAATTTTTAGGACAGATATGTTTTCAGAACCACAGAAAAGACGGTGCGTATACAAATAAAAATAAAAAAGTATGTGACGTTGTAAATATGTGTACTAGGTGTTGTAAACGATTTAATCTGTATAAATCAAAGCGTGAATGTGGAATTAATTGGTGTAATTTATGTCACAAAAAACATAATGTAAATCAGTTATGCTATATCCAACCTATTGGACGTAAAATTAACGCTACTATTCCTCATAAAGCCCCGAAGAAAAACTTATTTATTTCCTATGACTTTGAGACTCGTCAAGATTCATCTTATCGCGATCATGCTAGTATAAAAATATATGTTCCAAATCGTACAGCAGGTTTGTAATAACTGTATGTTAGAAGAAAATAAAAATATAATTTGTCATACGTGTGGTGTACGAGAACATATATTTCGAAACGATCCCGTGAGAGAATTGATAGGTTTGACAGTTCGTGAAAAAAAATCGTTTGGTCAAATCATTTGCATTGCTCATAACTCGCGCGGATTCGATGCACAATTTATTTTCCCAGAAATCGTAGAAAATACAAAAATAGTCCCAAACGTAATTTTGAACGGTCAAAATATAATTATGTTCCAGTGCGGTCAAACAAAATTTATTGATAGCTTAAATTATTTTCATATGAAATTAAGTGCTCTACCTCAAGCGTTTGCGCTACCTCCAATTAGTAAAAAAGGTTATTTCCCGCATCTCTTTAATACTGTAGATAATCAAAATTATATTGGACCGTTACCCAAAGCATCATTCTACGCGCCTAATTCAATGTCTACTGCAGAGAGAGAATCATTTTTTATCTGGTACAATGAGAACCGTAATATTTATGTATTCGATTTTAAACGTGAAATAGTGGATTATTGTCGCATGGATGTAGAAATTTTAAGACTTGCGTGTATAGCATTTCGAAGAATTTTCATAAAATGCGTTAATACTTGTCCGTTTACAGAGGCTACAATAATAGCTTCGGCATACTCTATCGTATATAGAAAAAATTTCTTACGCGAGATGACTATAGGTATAATTCCAACAATCGGGTATCGTCGTGCTGATAAACATTCCCAAAAATCTTTACAGTGGCTAGTATACTGTGAACGTGAGATTGGTCGAGAAATCATACACGCAGGAAGAGTACGTGAATTCATGTTACCTGAAGGGTTTCGTGTTGATAGATTTTTACCTCCTGAAAGCGCAGATGATAAGGGTTGTCTTTGAATATCAAGGATGTTTCACGCACGGATGTCCGATTTGTGTTAACAGAAAACGAGATCAAATAATGGCTTATGGTAAAACTATGGATGAGGCCTACAAAAAAACACTTGTCAAAAAATTGAAAAAATAAAATCTTTAGGGTACGAGGTTCGAGAGATGTGGAAATGTAGTTTTGATAGAATAAAAGTAGAATATCGTGAAATCAATGATTATGTAACGCATCATTCAGTTATGAGTCACATAACATTGAATCCTCGCGACGCGTTTTTTGGAGGTAGAACTAAGAATTTAGTTACAGAGTATGCGATCGATGAAAATGAAAAAATTCAATATACAGATATATGTTCTCTTTACCTCTACGTATGTGAAAGAGGAAAATTTCCTGTAGGTCATCCGCGAATTCTGATTGATAGAGAGTGTGATGAATTAACCCATGGGGATAACAATAATCTAAATAATATAGACGGTTTAGTAAAATGTAGCATTTTACCACCACGTAATCTACACATTCCTCTTTTACCAATTAAGATGCATGGGCGTCTTCTCTTTGCTCTTTATCGTACTTGCTGTGATGAAATGATACAGACAGATTACAATCATGAGGATCCAAAAATGCCCGAATTTACGGGTACTTGGGTTGTAGATGAGCTGCGTAAAGCTCTAGAACTTGATTACAGTATTACAAAAATTTATATTGTTTGGCATTATGAGATAACCCGGTATAATCAAATTAACGGTACGGGTGATCTTTTTGCAGAATATGTGAATACATTTTTAAAAATCAAGCAAGAGGCTAGCGGTTGGCCTATGTGTTGTACGGATAAAATGACAAAAGCCCAATATACAGGGTGATTCAGAAACAATAGAACGTCAAGTGTAACCACCGCGCAGTATTTTATCTCACCGCCTTTCCACCTTTTCCCCCTTATGGCTGTCCGCTGGCAAACGCTGCGCGCTTGTTTGATCTTGTCATTCCACCATATGCTGATGACCATCTTTGAGCTGGCCCGTCATTTGTGTAGCCTTGTCGTCTGCTGATCCCGTCAATTAAATATTGTCAAACATCGTCAAGAATAACTTCTTGTCATACTCTTTGGTTTTCCATTTAATTCTTGTACTACTGAAATTTGTACAGAATTTCTTATTTGGTCCGCGTAGCTCCATTATTATAGCTAGGTGATCACTATTTGTGTAGTGATCACTCACGATCCAATTGTCTACCTGCCTTACGAGGCAGTTACTGACAAATGTCAAGTCTATGAATGACTCTGCATCTCCTTTTTTAAACATGGGGGTATTGCCTTGATTCAGCAACACCAAGTCTAGTAGCGTGAATGTCTCCAGTAGCACTCGTCCCCGTTTGTTGGTTCTGCTACTACCCCACTCAATCGCCCATGCGTTAAAATCTCCGGCTATTATAGCTGGTAGTTTGTTTCTAGCGTCTTGTACCGCCGGTCTAGTAGCTGCTGAAACTACTCTATTGATGCACTAGGGGGGACATAGCAACTGTATACATATATGCCGCCTATTTTCGCTCTTACGAAGCCATTTTTCTTGTTTACCATCTTGTCCTGAACGGTAAAGTCTTTGCATGTTTAGATTGCCGCTTTACCTGAGGCATCAGATTCTTAGGATGGCTCATTCAGATCTTTGTACTGCTCACTGACAAGAGCGACATCGACCTTGTGTTCTCGTACAAGAGAAGGTCTTGCGCAGTCTCACAATGATTGAGATTTAGCTGAACTATTCTCATTACCCTTTCCTGATTTTTTAAACCGCAGCTTGGTAGGCTGGGCACAAGTAGCTACCAGTGACATGGTTCGTCGGTATATTGTCGCCTTCTTTACGGCAGAGTAAATAACACAGTTCATTACGGCAGCTATTTGCTTAATGCCCCGTTTTACCGTATTTGTACTTGATAGCGACGTGGCCAAAACCAAGGCATTTATAACACTCAAGCGGCCCCTTACTGCGATTTCACGAACGGATCCTACAATTGGCCTATCCAATCTCTCCAGATCTCAGCGACATCAGTCAAGGTAGACAGGCGTGAATAGTATTAATTCAGCCTGGCTTCCTCAACCTGTCTGTGAGCATTATCTCTAGCCTGTCTGTAAAGATACAGATCAGTGCATAGACGAGATACTCTGAAACGCCTGTAAAGTCTGTTACGTTCAGTCAAGAGGTCACGAAGAGCCGCGGTGAACCACGGGTGGCGCTTACGTCCAGGAGTCACAGTCTGTAATGGGGCGAGATAATTTATGGCGTTCGTTAGGTTAGTGTGAATAGTGGTGATGCATTCGTCGAGTGATGACGTGGCGAGGGATGGCTAGTCACATGTGCTAAGGAAGTCCTTAGCTTCTCAGCATAGATTCCCTTGTAGTTTCTGTTAGAGTATGTAGTAGGTACGTATCGTGCAGTCTGTACGAGAGTGGCCGTGATTAGGCTATGTCGGTTGATGAAAGGGGTATCTGTCTTTCAGTGTGAGAGGCGATCCTGCTCATCAATTAGGCAGAGGTCGAGCCAGGTATCAGATCCCTGTTTATAGTGAGTGGCACCATAAGGGATCGAGGAGAGGGAGTTCTCATCAATGAAGGCCCTGATTAAATTGGCATCTTCAGATGAGGAGAGTTGGTCAGCGTTACAATCATCCATTATGACCTTCGTGGAGTAATTGTACATGTGCGTAGTTAGTTATTCGATAAAGTTGGAGCCTTGGATGAAAGGAGCATGCGGAGGACGATACACAACCCCAACGAAGATAAGTGATACTCCCTTTGCGGAAATCTCACAAAAAAGATATTCCGGCTTGCCTGACATGCCGACCAGTCCCCGTCAGATGACGAAATAACGCTAGCTGTCAATGAATGATGGATGTAGAGAGCTACACCTCTTCCGTTCCTGTTTCTGTCACGTCTGTATAGTATGTAATTATCCAGGGAAGGGATGGATGTTATCTTGTCGTTAAGCCAGGTCTCAGTTAGAGCTATTACGGGAGAGAGAGAGATAGAGAGAGAGAGAGAACGCGCAGAGATGAGTTGGCCGACCGCTCAGTAAGTGCTCACGCACCGGGAGAGTGCCAATTCTGCGAGACAGAAGCCAGAGAGAGAGAAGGCTCTGCGAGGCCGAGTAGAGCGTGGGAGGCTTGCTTAGCCATAAGGTTCTAGGGAGGGGCTGAGCAAAATATAGCATTGTTTCTCTCAATTTTGTTGTTGTCTTTTCTGTTGTCAAGAATAATCAAATCGAGTGCATTAGAGGCGCAAGAATTCGTGCTGCTGGGAGGCAGCACGTCGCATAACAAACTGCCAGTTCAACAAAAACAAACTATTGTATGAACAATCGCAAAAATAGTATGTACGAAAGCTAGCCTTAAAGTTTTTTCTCAAGCAAAAAGCGATAGTGGTGTGAAAAAAATTGCAAAAAATAAAACTATTCTTGATCGTGTACGTGGGATTGATATGGATAGCACATTTCCGAATCGCATGAGGACTTCTTTAATTGTAAATTGAATGCATATTGACAAAACTAAGTTTCTAAATGATACAGTATTATTATTTTTTCAAAAAATAAAAAATATTTTGCAGACAAATGGTAAAGCTTTAAAAGTAAATGCTGTTTTATCATGTAAGGTTACAAGAATATGTATTAAGCAAAATGAGGGTGTAGAACAAGAAGAGGAAGTAGAAGAATGCATCGAGATAAACTATTTTAATGCGCAAAATAATGAAATGTTATCTTCTGTCGAAGATAACATTTCATTATTTTATTATTAGCAATAAAGCATTTATTATTAGCAATAAAGAAATAGTTTGAATCTAGTGCTACTCAATCTCTACTCTGATTGTTAGTCCAAGATTGGCTGAAAGGGAGAAAAGGTAAAGATAGGATACAATAAGTTCAAGATAGGAAATGTAGAATGGTTCTGGAACGAGAAAAATGAAAAGTGGTTTCGGAAAGAAAACGGAGAAACCGTGGAAGAAAAAAGAAGGAAGGAATAAAAGAGACAAGGAAACAGAAATAAAAGCAGTCTGGTGGAACATAGCAATAAAGAAATAGTTTGAATCTAGTGCTACTCAATCTCTACTCTGATTGTTAGTCCAAGATTGGCTGAAAGGGAGAAAAGGTAAAGATAGGATACAATAAGTTCAAGATAGGAAATGTAGAATGGTTCTGGAACGAGAAAAATGAAAAGTGGTTTCGGAAAGAAAACGGAGAAACCGTGGAAGAAAAAAGAAGGAAGGAATAAAAGAGACAAGGAAACAGAAATAAAAGCAGTCTGGTGGAACATAGCAGGGATAAGGAAAATGAAAGAAAGAGACTGGGAATACGTCAAGGATTTCGATATAGTAGGGCTAACGGAAACATGAAAATGGAAATAGTTTGGGGGAAAGAACCCACGAACGAAATGATAAAAGCGAAAATCGGAAAAGGAAAGGAAAAGATGAGAGTGGGAGTAGTATATATGAGAGAAGAGGTAGGAAAAAACTGAAAGGAGCTAGAGAAGATTTGTGAGGAAGAAAAAGAAGAGCAAATAATAATAGGAGGAGACTTTAATGCCAGAACAGTGGAAAAAGGAGGAAGATGCCTCACGACAGAGGACAAAGAAGAGAGCAGGAAATCAAAAGATAAGTTCATAAACGAAGAAGGAAGACACCTGATAGAGAAACTAAAAGAAGTAGGTATGCACATAATAAATGGAGATATAGAAGGAGATTGGCGGGCAGAATGGACATACCTGGGAGGAAATGGTAGCTCGACGATCGATTATGTGATAACAAATGAAAAAGGAAGAGAAACAATGGATAACATGACAATAGGAGGGAAATGGAAGTCAGACCACTTCCCGGTGAAATTGAGACTGAAAATGAAGAAAAGGGTAGAGATAGCGAAGGGGAACTAATAACAGACTGGACAGAAAAAGGAGTAGTAGAATACAGAAGTTGGCTAGGGAAAGCATGGGTGCCGAAGGGCTGGAAGGAGCTCAAAGAAATAGTAAAAAAAGCAATAACAAAAAGAAGAAAGAAAGTTAAAAGAATAGGCGAAGGATGGTGGGACGAAGAATACAAGGTAGCAAGAAATAAAGTTAAAAAAGCACTAAGGAAGTGGAGAGAAGGAAGGGAAGACAAAAAAGAATTCTTAAATGAACGCAACAAATATAGACAGCTATTAGTTAAGAAGAAGAAAGAAGAGGGGGAAAGAATAATAAAAGAACTACAAAATGAAAAAACAGGACAAAGCTTCTGGGAAGTGGTAAACAGGAAAAGGAGAAAAGGGAGAGAGAGACTCAGCACAAAGATTACAGAAACGGAATGGGAAGAATATTTCAAGAAACTACCGGACGGAAAAAAAGCAGAAGAAAGAGAAAAAGACAGAGAGGAAAACATGGAAAGAGTAAGAGAACAAAGAGAGAAGGAAAGAGTAAGAGAACAAAGAGAGAAGGAAAGAGTGAATCAAAAGAGGGAAAGAGAACAAGAAGAGGACATCACACATGAAGAGATTAAAGAGGCAATCAGGAAACTGAAAAAGAAAAAGGCAGCAGGAGAGGATGAGATTCAGAACGAGGCATGGATATTTGGAGGGGACAGAGCTGAAGACTTCCTACATAACATCCTAAATGAGATATGGAAAGGGAATGGATTCCCAGAGGAATGGAATACGGGACTGATCGTGCCGATTTATAAAAAAGGAGATAAGGATGAAGTAGGAACGGGATATAAAATTTACGTAAATATAATAGAAAAGAAATTAAGGGCCGAGCGGGAAGAGAAGAAGGTACTAGATGACACACAAATGGGGTTCAGAGAATGAAGAGGCACAATAGATGCGATATATATAGTTAAAGCCGTACTAGAGAAAGAAATAAAAAAAGAAAAAGAATAAAGATAAATTAAAAAGAGAAGAGATATGGGAAATGATGTAAAAGAAAAAAGTAAAAGACAAGTACACAAGGAAAATAAAAGAGATATACAAAGACACACATAGCAGAGTAAGAATTGGCAAAACAAGGACAGGGAAATTCAAAACAGAAAAAGGAGTAAGGCAAGGGTGCCCACTCAGTCCAGCGTTGTTTAACATCGCATTCGCAGATCTAGAACAAGAAATGGGGAAAGTACAAGAAGGAGGGCTGACACTAGGCAACAGGAAAGTACACTCAATAGGTTATGCAGACGACATAGTATTAATGGCAAATAACGAAGAAGGAATGAAGAAAATGCTGAAGCGGTTTAAGAAATACATACAGAAGAAAGGGCTGGTAGGAAGGTCACCTTCGAATGGGATGGGAAAGAAATAGAGGAAGTCAAGACGTTCACATCCCTGGGGTACGAAATGAAATGCAATAACAAGGAAGAAGATCAAATAAAAAGAGTAAAAGGGAAGGCGAATGCAGCTCTAGGGAAAATCTGGAGCATAGGGGAAATACTATTTAAAGAAAACTGGCATCTGAGGATGAAGCTCTTCGACTGCCTGATAAAATCGGTGATACTATACGGAGCGGAAATATAGGGGTGGAAAGAATATAAAGAAATAGAAAGGATCCAAGATAAGTACATGAAATGGGTGTTGAAAGCAGACAGGAACACCCCCAGGCACGTACTAATGTTAGAAACAAGAAGAGAAGGAATAGCGGTCACAGCATGGAAAAGAGCATTAAAATATGGAGAGAAACTAAGGGCAGCAAAGGAAAGGACCCTGTTAAAAGAGTGCTGGAAAGAGCTGCAGAAGGAGGCGAGAGGTCAACAGAGAGTAAGGAAAGACGCGAACTCAAGGAGAGAATTTCTAGAAGGCAGAGGAATCTCACTACAAGGATACATGGAAAAGATAGAAGAAGGGCCAGTATGGCCAGATCTAGAGCAGACTAGCAAAGACATAGAGAGACAAGTGGAACGAGAAAATGGGAAAATCAGAATTCGCAAAAGAAGTAAAAGAGATAATAGATAGCTACGGAGAAGCTCCGGAGTACCTTAAAACAGGAGGAAAGAAGAGAAACAAAGAACTGGAGACGCAAGCAAGCTTTAGAATGGGAAACGAAACAAAAGCCAATAAATATTGGACAGAAGAAGAAAATAGAAAATGCAGAATATGCAAAGGAAAGAGAGAGAGACGGCAAAGCACGTAATGCAAGAGTGCGAAAAGACGAAAACGGAAGGAACATGGCAGGAGAAATTAAACGGACGGCAGAAACATCTAGGAAAGCTACTACAAATCAAATGGATAAGGAAAAGAGAGGAACGGAATGAAAACGAACAGGAAAACAGAACGAGAGAGGCGGCGCAAGTGGGTCACGCGCAATCAGTTTAAGAACGCGCAAAAGAGGGGAGGCAACAACATGAGACGAAGAGAAAGCGGAGAGGTTAGAAAGCCGTGACATAGACAAGATTAAAGGATAGAAAACAAAAAGAGAAGAGAAAGAGAGGAAAAAGATGAGGAAACAAAGGAAAGGAGAGAAGGAAACACAGAAAAAAGAAAAGGGAAGAGAAGAAGAGAGAAGAAAATACACTACAAGAACAGTTACACTAACACACAATCACTAACTAGACACACACAGGAATGAAATTACACACCACGCAAACAACAGACAGATACAAGCACACACACACAGATACACAAACAATGGAAATAAAGAATAATTGAGAGAGAAAGAGAAAAGAGAGGAAATTAAAATACAATGTAACTTTAAAAACTATTATGTTGAATAAAGTATATTTTTATTATTAGTATTTCATTTACATATACGTGTATATGAAATTCATTTAATATAAAATTAAATTAATTTCAATACATTTCCGAATAAACTATATTTTGCGTATATATGTTTATATCATCATCATTGTTTTTACTTTTCTTTTTGTTGCCTATTAAAATATCGTTATGTGCGTAAATAGACGTAAATTACTTAAACAGATTTTTAAATTATTTCTTAATATTGTTTTAGTTAAGGAAACAAATAATTTATAGTGACTGCTGTGTGGAGTATGTAAATATATTAAAATTATGTATTTTAAATAAACAAAACATACGACCAGTATCATAAATATGAAATGAAATAAATTTATTATTATATTAGTAACAAATTACTACCATCTATATTGAAATAACAATGGCGAATACTCAGCCAATTAAATAGAAATTCATTCAATATTTTTGTTAACTAATTAATATCATATATTATATATGTATAATGTAACATGGCCGCCCGCTGCCAGTTACAAGCGGCCGCGCTGCGCGCGGCAACGACTTGGCACGAGTCGGCGAGTGCGCGTTCGGTCGTCTTCATGGCGCCTCGGCCAACATCGACTAGGCTCGAGCACGCGGGAGCGAAAGTAGGGAAGGTGAGCGACCCAACCTAACGTTGACCGCGAGCGGGATCGACGCGAGCGCTGCTCGATACCTCGTCCCTTTTTGGGTCAAACCACCAGCAGAGCAACAGGTCCGTTTGGCCACCGATGCTACCGCTACTTTCCGCTTTCGACTACCGGACTACCTGGGCGATCTTTCCCGTTGTAAGGGAGTGCTGTGCGACAGACTACTGCGTTACTGTGAGTAAAGTGAACTTTCTTATGATTGTTAGTGTGCCGATTACGAAGTAGCGTGAACTCGCGATATGTAATACGCCACGTGGCCAATATGGCGGCGGAGTGCGGCGAAGCATGAGTGTGGCGGTAGCATGCTGCGTCGATTTAACAGCGCTGAGTCGTTTGGCGTGTTAAATGAACATCAAGCCTCATGCCGATTTACCGCATACCGTAATTACTGTACACTGACTGACGAACACTCTTGTCGACAATTTTTACCGACAAGCTATCGTTCTCACTATCGTTTACACACCAGTTAACTGTTACTACACTGACGCTACCGTTTTCATACTATGACTTTAGGCTCGACAAGATTTTACACGCAGATTATCGTTTGCACCCTGGAATGCATAACTATCCTGAAAGTGACTTTCAAGCTATCGCTCTCGTTTTACGACAATGACAAAAACCAAACTTACATTAACAAGCTACCGTCCTCACTCTCGTATACAACGCAACCATGACCTACACGACAGGCACACGATCACGACTATCGCTAGCTCTAGCCTGCGCGTTATTTTATATTAGATTAAGACTCAGTATTAGATTAGATTAAAAACCGAATGTAATTTAAGTATGGTAGTTGGGACAGCGGTCCCGTTAAGTTAAGTATGGCGGTATAAGTGTGTGAGTGGTCACGTCGAAGTTCGGGCGAAGTCACCGGCGCGGCAACGGCGGGCACACCTGGGGACCTGCGTACGTCAGGAGAGTATGGTTATCGTCGGGGCGGGAAACTATGGTCTCGTAAGGGCAGACTGCGACGGACGCTACGATCGTCGGCACGAGCGGTTCCGGCGCCGGACCAGTGATTAGGATTTCGAAGCGACCGGATACGCGCTCAGGGCGTGCGTCGGCATTCCCTCGCTCGAATGTCGGCGTGGTGACATGCGAGTCACAGTGTGACTGTGAGTGAAATCGAGGTAACGTCGTAGTTTGGAAAATTACGCGACTGAAGGTCGCCGGAATGTAGATTAATAACGAATAAAGATTGTTAAAAGAAATACAGAGAGAGTCAACGTTAACACGTAACCATTCATTTTGTACTAGTACCCACGACCTTTGTGATTGTCTCATTTTTATGTGTGTTTGTTCAAATACTGGCTAGCCGAGCAGGTGGACGAAACGGTGTTTCGACACGGGGCAGCGTCTCAAGGTAAGGGGGTCGCGGGATCCCTGGCACTCCGGTGCCTGGCGCCTAGGGCCGAGGCGGCCCGCCGCCTCGTATGCATTGAAACGAGCGTAGGAGACGGAGGATTTCATCGGTAACACCACTGGGGAAAACCCAGCGTTACAATATATATATATACTAGGGGGGTACCCCCTGCTCGCTCCGCTCGCCAACCCCCAAGCTTAGTTTTAAATTAAATAAATATATCATTTAGACAAAATATACAAGATAAATTGTAACAATTGTAAGTATACATTATCGACATATAAAATACATTGATATATAAACATTGTAGAATAATGACAATTACATTACGAAGAATAGTTATGCCGTAATTGGTCATAATTAAATAATTTATTAATTTTATTATTTATTATCCCTACTAAAAATTTCCTGCTACAACTTAATCGATTAAATACAATTAAAACCGATCAATTTTTATAATCGGTTTAAATCATATTAATCGGTTCTTATTCAATAATTCCTGATTACAATTCCGTATTAAATCCAATTAAGTTTTTAATCGTTTTTATTTAGTTATTTTTAGCTGGAATAGTAAATTTGTTATTGTTAGTCGTCTGCTATTTTATGGCGCTAAATTAGGATAGAGTTTCGTGCTCTTTTTCTTTACATCTATTATACTATCGATAAAATTTTAGATTTTACTATAATTTATTTATAATATTTCTAAAAACTGAAAATACAAATATCTTTAATTTTTAGTGTTTTTTCATAATTAAACAAAACACACACAAAATTTGTTTATTTTTATTATATCAATATACAGTTACACTAAAGCTTATAAACATCATAGATTGATCAAGTCATATCTTTCAAAACTATTTGAAAATAAAATATTATAACATGGGCAAATGTCAAAGACCAACCAATTTATATTATTCCTATAGTATATAGAAGTAGAAGATTCAGAAGTCGAAATGACTTCAGATGAGGAAATGACCGTGATTATATGGTTCTAGGCGATGATTCCGCGTTTTTTTTTAGATTATTGTATACAAATTCTAGTTGTTAAAAATGAATCAGTATTAATTTAATTTCGTTTTTAACTTTAGAACCAAATTCATTTTTGATAATGACCATAATTTCATATAATTTAATCATGTCATAAAATTATATGAAATTGTTGGCGATTTTTATACAATAAAATAAAAAAAGAAAAAAAATCAAGGCGCCTGAAGTACATTATATGACTTTAATAAAATGTGCTTTTGACAGTACCTCCTAGGTGGAAAACTGTCATCCTCAACTTTAAACTTAAAAAAAAACTTGAATGTTCGATTGTAAATTCAGGAAGCACTTTAATAACTTTTTACTAAACACAGTCCTTCAACAATGACTTTCATACCTTTAAAATTAATAGCCATAAGATTTAAGCTAAAATTTTTAATGGTTGCTTTCTTTTGATATCAATTTATTTTAATAAATATTGAGTTATAATATTGGGTTATAATATCTTTAATAGTTAGGACCTTTATAGAGAGGAGTAAAGAAAAAGTGGAAGGGAAGTGGAAAAGTTTGGACAAAAAATGTATAAAAAGTAGAAGAGAAGTGGGGAGTCGAAGGGATAAATATCAAAGTTTCAATTTTTTTTTTTAATTTTTTGATTTCTTATATTTCTAAAAAAATGTAGTCAAATGCTTTAAAATTTTATTAGGTGATTCATTATAAAAAACACTATCTGCTGTTAAAATTTTAAACGATTTCGTCAAACAGTTTTTAATTAAAGAACTAAAATGTAAAAATCGTTTTCTCGAAAATTACGCGAGCGACCTATCTAGAAGCCTATTCTTTTGATGATTAGGTTAGTTTGAAACAGATGTAAACATGCGTGAAATTCTGTGAAAAAAAATTGACAACAGTGTTTGTATTCTATAATACAAAAAACAGAGGAGTCTACAAACTTTTGAACAATGAACCATCCAAAACTTATATAAATTATGTATCAAAAATCGCCTCATACAGGGGGTCTGAGTGAACAAATTAGAAATTTGTTTGCGTACCTACCTGACCACTTTTTTTTGTTCTTTAGGTCATATAGAACCCAAAAGACCTTGCGTTCCCAAGATTGAAAAATACCTATTTTTATTAAGGGCAATTTAAATTCTCTTATGGGAATTTAACCCGGAAAACATTATCGAAAACAAGCCACGAAGTGTATAAAGGTGCAATCCAAAAATGTGTATTACTAGGATCAAAGTATTAGAAGAGAGCTTCAATTTGAGGACTGGTGAGTTAAAAATGATTGCCTAGGGAAAAAGTTAAGTATTGAAAATTCATAAGTACTTGAATTTTGTACGAAAATCGGCGATTATTATTTTTTTTTCGTTTTAACTTTTGACCCCAACAGTCAATTGCAATCATCCTGGGCTCAAATTGGGCTTTTCTTCTGCTTTGGCTTTCAAAAATCAGATTAACATTTTTATCTTACAATCAGCTAAATATATGTCCATCAATTATGGCTGTTTTTTTATATTTTTGTAAAACATCCATACATATATATATATATATATATATATATATATATATATATATATATATATATATATATATATATATATATATATATTGTAACGGGGTGGTTTCTAGGCGACTAACTGCCTATGTACCCCGTACAAATGCAAAGTTCTCCTGCACTTTGCTTTTGCGAGATGCTGTACTCGCTCGTGTGGTCGCCTACCTGCGACGATGCTCCGGTACTCAGTATGCACTACACTCCTGTGTATGCCGGCGGAGGCGGCGGTATTCGGCGGTTTGAATAGGAAGAGGGATCGGGACCACAATCAAATGAACACACTACCGATTCTACTAAAAAGGCGTTTATTCAGTAAGAAATCTGTCGTCCGTGTTGCGCGTATTCGCGTCGCGAGAAGGCCGCAAAATCTACCGGATCAACGACTGGGGCCAAATGCCTCGCCAGTCGATCGCGCATAAATAAAATAGAGATTAATTCCTACTTTATCTTATCGCGTCAATCCTCGTCGTATTCTAGCCAGGGAGTCTCCTGCTCAACCTTGCCGTGATCCGGTTGCGGTGATCCACCAGTGGCAGTGGTTACTGCGGCTGCTGCTGTTGCTGCCTCCCCTGGTTGCTGTGGCTGCTCTCGTTGGTGCTGTGGCCTTCGATGCTGCTGTTGCTGCTTCCTTGCTGCTATTGCTGCTGCTCAACACTTCGAACCTTTTGCGCGCGTAATCTCTGACTTCTCACGAGTACGGACAAAAGCTAACTGACTCGAATTTCCCTCTAATTGCGAGTCCTCTACTGGCCTTCCCGCGCTTCAGCTACCCGCGCCGACGTGCGCGTCTCGCCGCCTGTTACAATATATATATATATATATATATATATACATACATATATGGGTGTTTTGCATAAAGATAAAAAAACAGCATATATATATATAAATTGTGTGAGTACATGTATGAGTGTATGTGAGTATATGTATATGTTATATAAAATTCTGCAACCGGTGCAACTACGCACCCCAAGCTTATGTGATCTGCCAAATGTTTGTCTTCATAATCATTTATAAACTTTTATAATTTAACTTATAATCATTTTTAATAGCAAAGTATACAAATATCACAAGTAATATATATTTATATGCGTGTGTGTGTATATATATATATATATATATATATATACACTCACACGCATATGTATGCGGATGTGATGTCCCACGTTTATAATACGTATATGTATGGCGCCTGTGCGATAGCATTCATGTGCACGCACAGACGACGTTACCGAGACCGATTGCGACATAGTAAAATCGATCGCCGAAAATCGGAGCGGTGCTTGACCTGCGAGTCAGCACTGCTCGCGCGCGGTTGATTGCAAAACCGAATCAGGCCAACTGCTTGCATCGTCACCGAGGAATTAAAAACCACGGAGCCGATCCACGCAGCGCCTTTTCACGTAAACTCTTCCTACTAACAACTGGACCTAGCGATTGAATACGAGTGCTGTATTATTGCTCGCATCGCTTATTGAGTGCTTAGAAACCACTCAAACTCTGTGAGTAAAGTACAGTATAACTCTTCGTCACTAGACACGAGTCGGAGGTAGTACAGTCATAGTGAAGGACCGCCGTGTGAATCTCCGGCGAAAGCTAGTGAAGAGACCTTCATCTGTGCAGTAGACCAACATTATTAAATATTGCCACGAAACTTCGTGTAAATATAAGTCCCATCAACATCCGCCGTACCGACGAAGGAGTTTATTAACATCCAGCGTGCGGTCGATAAGATATTAACTGTAAGTCGCCTAGTATAATCATCTAGAAAAATAATATTCTAACAACATCTTAGTTAAGTCAAGTAAACATCTAAACCTGTAACATAACAACTGTGTGTGAAATCAAGTGCTCCGGTCCTAAGCCAATAAAACAATCCATAACAATCTAAATAAATCTTGTGTTCAATTATTCTAAAATAATAAAAATCAATAATACACCAAAAACCCTAATAAACCCGAGTACCGGACTAAGCAGAACAATCGCTGTCAAGGTAAGAGGCACTGGGACAACAGTAGCAGAAGCAGACAGACAAGCGTCCGCGCGTAAGTAAAAGTGGACTCGACATCATCCATGTAAACGTATAGAGCGGACAGACTACCGTCCGCTTACGAGAGAGTGTCCAAGCAAGTCCCACCGCCGTGGCAGTCACGCGTGGCGTCCCCCAGCCTCTTTAGATTATTAGATTATTAGATTCATACCTGTAGTAACGTAAGGCTCATGAGCCGACGGTCAGTTTCTACTAAATTAAATATTTATTTGTACGAATTGCCCTAAATTAACCCTAAATACGGTCTTTACATATATATATAATGTAAATTAAAAAAAAGATCTACAATTATATTTAATTAAATTAATTTTTATATTTGTATTATAAAATTATTATTATAATTAACAATTTTATTTTAAAAATAACAATATAATAAATTATATAATTACTTATTAATTATTAAATGTGATATATATGTGTGTGTTTATGTGGGTGCGTATATGTATGTAGGCCCCACGCAAGGTGGCGGCACATCCGACCGCGGAGAGAGAGAGAGAGCAGCCATGCTGCGAGCGAGCGCCGACGCCGCCGTGAGTTCCGCTCTGACTAGCCCACGAGTCAGACGTCTGGAGAGACACAGCAACCTAGTGAATAAAGGTAGTTGAGACAACAAGGTCTAGCTTACTCAGCCATCCCGACCCACCATCTCCTACATTGGTGACCCCGACTGGAACATCCCAGGAGCAGCAACGAGCAGCTCAGCAATCTCTCCGGCAGCGGCAGAACGACGCTTTCCAGTGCGTCTTGGCGCGCAGCAACAGGTCTACGCCAGCCGCCATCTTTCCTTTGTGTGCGTGCAGGCACGCCGGCGCACACAAAGAGCATCATCATCATCATCGCCGCACACTTTCCTCACGCCTACCCTCGAGGAGGTGTGAGACGATTCGAGAAGGAAATCCTCCTTTCTCGTATTTTTCCATACGCGTGCAGGCACGCCGGCGCGTATGTGAACAAAGCAACGCTCCGTTGCGCAACGTGGAAGCCTTCGCCGCGGGAATCAGCCTTGCGCGAAGCCATCGTCACCGGCGCCTTATTGCATCATCTGCAGCAACAACGAGCTTCGGCGCCTAGTGGCATCATCATCATCATCAGCAACTCTAAGTTGCTCAACGTGGAAGCCTTCGCCGCGGGAAAACGACCTAGCGTGAAGCCACCGACACCGGCGCCTTTCATCGCATCATCAAGTGCAACGAGGACTTTTGCGCGAAGCCTCCGTCACCGGCGCCTTATCAACGATCCGGCACCTCCACAACGGCAGAATCAACGGATCCTTCGCCGCGTCGTGCGGATCGAGCTACAAAAATTCGAGGTAACAGTGAAACCGCGAGGACAGAAATAACGAGCAGCGGCTCGTTCACGCAAACGCATTCGCGGAAAAGCACGCGCGCGCCAACTGCCACGCCGCCATCTTGCTTGCGGCGCCGACTCACAGCGCGACCGATCGTTCCGAGAATAGTCAGAGCGAGCAGTAAACAGTTCCGCGAATCGACACGCATACGTCGCGACACGTTGGGTTTCGGAAAAGCGACAATCCTACGCGTTCGCGCAATCATCGACCTCGAGCTCGCAACAAGCTTGAGCTCGCAAAGCTCGAGCTCGCAATAAGGCTCGAGCTCGCAAAACTCGAGCTCACAAACCTGTGCTCGCCAAGCTCGAGCTCGCAAAGCCCGAGCTCGCATCAAGGCTCGAGCTCGCAATAAGCTTCGAGCTCGCGCAACCTCGAGCTCGCACAGTCTCGAGCTCGCGCAACCTCGAGCTCGCGCAGTCTCGAGCTCGCAATAAGGCTCGAGCTAGCACCGAACCTCGAGCTCGTAACAAAGCTCGAGCTTGCAACGAGGCTCGAGCTCGCAACAAGCTTCGAGCTCGAATTAACGCTCGAGCTCGCGGCACAACCCGAGCCCACAACAAGCTCGAGCTCGCATCAAAGCTCGAGCTCGCGATCAACCCGATCTCACGACAGACCTCGAGCTCGTGGCTCGACCTCACCTTTTTCTTCAAACCCGTCAGGCCTCACGCGGGCTTGCCCCATGTGAGCTTGAAGGGTTTTTCTTAGCTTAGCTTAGTGCGCGAGTCAGACAGACATTGCTTTGCTCATGTATGTACCTGCGAGTACATTTTCACCATTACAACAATTTTGTACGTCTTGTCTGAATTTAAGATTAGATTAGTTGCTGCTCCTCGCGGCACATGAGCGATCGCAAATCCGGCTTAACACTACGATCGGGCAGACAGGTTCCTTCCTCAACCTCTCCTACCAACTCCCTGAGAAAAACAAGGAAACCCAAAATGTCGGTGACGCGCACGCCTACTAAAAACGTAAATGCAAATAGTGCGGATGGGGGTAACGAGACTAATCAGGTTACCACGGCTAGCGACGTCCAATTCAGTCAGAACCTTTCACTGACAACAACCGCAAACTCGGAGCTACCTCCTAGCACGTCATCGCCCCCAACGTTGAGTTTTGGAAACACAGGCACCACTACGACAGGGTTCGGCTGGACACCACCTACAAACACAACACCGCAATTCACATTCGGTTATCATCCAATGAAGCACGCGACAATGTGGCCTACTGAGCAAAACGGCGCTCTAGATAATGCCTTTCGTTTTGGCATGAGGCAGGCATTCGATAAACCGACTGGTAATTCTAATTTCGGCAGAAACAATCACTTCTCGACGACATCCTCGGCGACCACGACAACGAGTACAACTTACTCTACAGCGGCTGGTCACACAAGCGCCAGACCAAAAGATACACAGCAATTACGGGAGGACGGTTCCCAGGAGCTGCGCGAGGATGTGGACACGATCAAGGAACAAATTGAGCGTCTCACTCGCTTAGTTACCACCTGTCTTATACCACAGTCGACGCAGCAACCTCCACAGTCAGGTCACGTCGATTCAACACATAACCTTTTCAACTCGTCACGGTTCCCACTTGGCAGCAGTTCAGCAATGGGACACACTCCTCAGCTGCGGCAGCGGCAGAAACTTTTTCGCCCACTCAGCCATATGTAATCACAACCGCAAGCACAAACGCCTCGCCACCGAACGCGTTCTAAGAAAACACTCTGTTTGGACAACAAAACACCAACGTATTCGCAAGCACCAAGAACCTTAAGTTTTGGAACTTTTACAAGTACGATCCTCAAGGCTGGTTCAAACAACTTGAAGATTTGTTTGCGGCGAACAATGTCAACGAAGATGAAGCTAAATTCAACTTCGTAGGCACGCATCTTCCGCTGGACATTCATCATGACCTGCAATACCAATTGAACACTCTTGTCAGAGGCCAGAAGTATCAGGAGCTTAAGAGAATCCTGACAGACCGCTATGCTGAAACGCCACAGCAACAGCTAGACAAGCTCTTCAAAGGGCTCGAGATTGGCTCGAAGAAGCCATCAGACTTCTTCGCCGAGATGATGAGCTTGGCACAGAATCAAGTGCCCAGAAGCACCATCATCTCCATTTGGAAAAAACGCCTTCCTCCACAGATCCAAACAATGATCTGGAATTACAAAGAGGAGGAAGAGCTCATCAAGACTGCGGATCTGGCTTACGAGCTAGTAAACCAGCCCAGCAATGTCAATTCATTTAGAACAGACACATATCCTGCCTCTGCATCGCAGGATGCAATTGATCAGCTGGTAGCAGCAGTCCAAAAGTCATTAGGAAACTCAACGCCAAATGACCGCTCAAGGCCTCGAAAATCACAAAACAAATCTCGAGCCAACTCCCAGAACAGACGTGACTCGACGCCTGCTAGATCAAAATCCAGGGTTCGCAACAGCAAAAAATGGCCACGCTGCTGGTTCCACTGGAAATACGGCGCAGCTGCGAAGAACTGCATCCTCCCCTGTGATTGGAAGCGCGGACCGGGAGAATCTTACAAGGTTAAGAACCCGGATCAATCCGGCAACCAGGGAAACTAGAAGATCCTGCTGTTACGGAGACTGACAGCCGGTCACACCTAGCCGCACGTCTCCACGTGAAAGATAGCCTCTCTAATGAACTCTTCCTAATAGACACTGGTGCGGACATCTCGGTCATTCCAAAACCAACCAACTGGGAAGGCAAGTCAGCCAGATTCAAACTCTATGCAGTCAACGGATCGACCATAGATGTTTATGGCGTCACACGTCGCGACTTGGACGTAGGTCTGCCTTACAAGCTTTCGTGGAATTTCACCATCGCAGATGTCCCGCACTCGATCATAGGAGCTGATCTCCTATCGCACTACCATCTCCTACCAGATCTCAAACTCAAGAGACTGGTAGATGGCAACCAATTAACGTATGCACCTGCCTTTGTCAAGGCAGTGCAACCAATAGAGATTTCGTTCTTGGCACCGAATCACAAATATGCCCACATCGTCAACAAATACCCGCAAGTTTTTGGTCCTGATCAATTTAGATCAGTCAAAAAACGCGGTGTATTTCACCACATACTTACCAAAGGCCCTCCGGTTTCACAGAGAGCTCGTCCTCTTGCTCCAGCTAAGCTCAAAGCAGCCAAGCAAGAATTTCGCAAATGGTGTGAGCTGGGCATCTGCCGCCCTTCAGACAGTTCTTGGGCCAGCCCACTCCTCATGGTGCCCAAGAAAGACAAAAAATGGCGTCCTTGCGGTGATTATCGGAAACTGAATTTAATCACAGTCCCAGATCGCTATCCGATCCCACACATGCACGACTGCATGACCTTCTGCCACGGCAAGAAGATTTTTACCGCACTAGACTTACGCCAAGCGTACCACCAGATACCGGTAGCACCAGAGGACGTGCCCAAAACAGCAATCATCACTCCATTCGGACTCTACGAGTTCCCAGTGATGACTTTCGGCTTTCGCAACGCCTCACAAACCTTCCAGCGTTACATTCATTCAGCGCTGGGAGACTTAGATTTTGTCTTCGTCTACTTAGATGACATTCTCATCGCCTCAACGTCTGAGGAAGAGCACCAAAAGCACGTGGACATAGTGCTCAATCGCCTCAACGAGTACGAGCTGCAAGTCAATTTAGAAAAATGCAGTCTCGGCGTCTCTGAACTGATTTTTCTGGGTCATCTGTTCACGCCCAATGGCTTCAAGCCAAACCCAGAGAAAGTCAAGGCGGTTCAAGAATTCCCACTACCACAGACCATCGAGGAACTACGTCGATTCCTAGGTCTTGTGAACAGTTACAGGCGTTTACTCGCGCATGCTGCCGAGACACAACGACCTCTCAACGAATTCTTGAAAGGTGCTAAGAAAAGGGACAAACGTCCAGTTCATTGGACCCCAGAAGCAGAGGCAGCATTTCAAAAATGCAAAGACGATCTCGTCAACCTCTCATTCACCGCATTTCCAAGCGAAAATGCAGAGCTGCGTCTCATTACCGACGCATCTGATACTGCCATGGGAGCAGCCCTCGAGCAACGCTCGGGCGACGCCTGGCAACCTTTAGCTTTCTTTTCGCAGAAGTTCTCACCTTCGCAAAAGAAATACGCTACTTACGACAGAGAGCTCACAGCCATCTACGAAGCCATTCGATACTTCCATTACTATCTCGAAGGCGTAGAATTCAAGACCTTCACGGATCACAAACCGCTGATCTATGCTCTACAACAAAACCACGACAAGATGCCAGCTATTCGCTCACGCAGACTGTCTTACATCGCCCAGTACAATACGGAGATTCTTTACCTCCCAGGAGAAGAGAATGACGTTGCAGACGCACTGTCTCGAATCAACGCTTTCACATCTCCTGCTCTCTTCAACTGGAGCGATCCTCAATTGCTAGCTGATCCACAAGTTAGAAAAATCCTAGCAAACATCAACGCGTTCAAGCTACCGACGCTATTCGACGCGAAACAGCTGAGCGAAGAGCAAGAGAATGACGTTCAGCTCAAGGAGATCCTCGACAACGCGGACCATCCGCTCAAGCTTCGCAAGCTTACCTGGGGCTCCGAACACGCAGCGTTTTACTGCGACATTCGCGAAGACGTCATTCGACCTTACTTACCAAAGAAACTGAGGAGGATAGTTTTCGATAACTTCCACTCACCCTCGCATCCTGGAGCCAGAGTCACAACTCGACTCATCCACCAACAATACGTGTGGCCTGATATGAGTCGCGACATAGCCACTTGGTGCAAAACGTGCGCAGCTTGTCAACAATCCAAAGTGACCAAGCACAACAAGTTTTTGCCCAAGCATTTTGTTACTCCAGATGCAAGATTCGATCACGTCCACTTGGACATTGTAGGACCTTTCGCCTACAGTCACGGCTACACACATCTCCTCACCATCATCGATCGTTACTCGAGATGACCTGAGGCTATTCCCATTGCTGATACTACAGCAGCAACAGTAGCTCGTGCCTTTTACAACGATTGGATTTGCCGCTACGGCGCACCGACAACGATCACCACGGATCAAGGTGCCCAGTTTGAATCCAAACTATTCTCCGAACTCCTTTCGATCCTCGGGATAAGCAGGATTCGCACCACGTCCTACCATCCTGCTTCCAACGGCATGGTGGAGCGCCTCCACCGGGAGATCAAGACAGCTCTCATGTGCAACGGAAACAACCAGGATTGGTTTCGCCTACTGCCCACAGTCATGCTTGGATTACGCTCACGCATCCGGCTAGACACAGACGCTAGCCCAGCTGACTTAGTGTTCGGCAAGTCAATGAGAATTCCTGGTGATTTCTCACCTCTTACAGGCGAAGAACCGGACATTCGCGTGTTCTATAACGAATTCCGAGATTTTATGCGACAACTGAGACCAGTTCCAGTTACCCATAAAACGGCTATTAAGCCATTCACACATCGAGGTTTAGATGCCTGCACTCACGTCTGGTTACAGGAAAAGCCTATCAAAACAGCGTTGACACGGCCTTACACTGGCCCGCACAAGGTCATTTCGCGCAACAGCGGAAACCACATATTCGTCATAGACGTTAATGGCAACCAGAAGACCGTGTCCATCGAACGTGTGAAACCAGCGTTCTTCCTCCAAGATGATCCTGACGGCACTAAGGAAAATCCTACTCCTGAACCGATCAGGATTCCCAAACCTTCGGATGCCAACCGCGCTCAACCAACAACCGGTACATCCAAATCCACACAGCTTCCAACTAACGATGCACCTCCCGCACCTCCCAGTCCTCCTACCATCGATCCTCCGAATCCACCTCCCGTACCCAAGCGTACGAAGTTCGTTCCGAACATTCTTAAAAGAAATCGGAAAGCTGATTCGATTCAGTCACGTAGCGAGGTACCCAAGAAGCGAGTCTCATTTGCGGCGAGGCCGAGTGTCAAGACATTCATATCCGATGACACTGATGAAACTGAGTCAACACGTAGAGCGAACTTAATCTACCTTTTAAATATATTAAAAAAGCTACGTCCAAACAAAGCTCAGTGAAGCTAACTTTTTTTCTTTTCGCGCTTAACTTAGACTTAAAGATTCAATTCATATCACGGAGTCAGATGGACCGAAACCATCGAGTCAAACCGAGTATTATTTCTCGTTACAAGAAAACACTTGTACAATCAAAAATTGTGATTCTAGCTACGACTAGACTTTAAGCGTCAGATCTCAAATATGTACAAAACGACTAGTTTTAAGCATAATCTTTTACAATCATTCATTTTTGTAAACACTCTCCAGTCACTGACATCTCTCATTACGCTAAAATAACTCAAATTTTGTAATCTCTCATCTCTCACAATTTCGTGTAGTTTTCACCAATCAAAAAAAAAAATGCTTCTCATTTTTTTCCCTTCGGGGGGAGTACTGTAGGCCCCACGCCAGGTGGCGGCACATCCGACCGCGGAGAGAGAGAGAGAGCAGCCATGCTGCGAGCGAGCGCCGACGCCGCCGTGAGTTCCGCTCTGACTAGCCCACGAGTCAGACGTCTGGAGAGACACAGCAACCTAGTGAATAAAGGTAGTTGAGACAACAAGGTCTAGCTTACTCAGCCATCCCGACCCGCCATCTCCTACATGTATGTACATTTCGAGTTAATATGAATTCTAAAAAATCGATTTGTAAGAATTTTATTGTATGTGTTCCAAAATAAAATATAGTAAATCAAATATGTAATCCGCGAGCGAAGCGAACGTTTTATGCTCGTAATTAAATTAAAATATATTTTTGTTAAATATGAGTCATATCAAAACTTTTTTATGCTTTTATGTAATTGTTATCAATCGTTCATAATTTTTTCATACTGTTTATAAATAAACAGTTATTTAATTATTTGACACTAAACTGTATATTTTTCGATCTATACAGTTCGCTTTTTGTGCATAATTTATGAATGGATCAAGTGTCTATTTGTTTATTTTAATTTTTATTACATACTTTGTTGTGACAGTCGGTCGGTGTGAAGCTTCAGTTGTTATAACGATGCATTGCTATTTGTTTTTGTTTAATTTAAAATAAATTTTAACGCTGCAAACAAATGAAATGCATAAATTCCATTGGTAGATTCATTTATTTATAATATTTTCTTAAATTAAAGTGCAGAAGAGCTTTATTAGTAAGTTTTAGGTATAGTTGTTTGGTATCCATTTGTAAAGAATTTCACAAGCATTTAAAATAATAAAAATGCTTGGAAAATTCTATACCAATTGGCGTGCTTATCGGAAACGATGAAAAGGTGAACCATAGTCATAGAGAAGAGGGTGTAGGCGGACCGAAGCTGCGTAGGAGGAGAGATGCGAAAATTCGGTGTAAGTGAGGGAAATCTCGCATATAACGGCTTCTCTCACTCGCTGATTTTCGGCATCTAGGCGGAACGCAACCCCAACAGCATCGGGAAGGGAGTATTCTAGGCCCTTCGTGCTGCCAGAGTTTACATGAGTTCGACACTTCGGTCCCAGCTCTACGTAAGCTTGGTTTACTCGTGCTAGTACATGGAAGTTAGGTTCATGCGCTAGTTCGCTAAATTTTGTTTGATTTCTCACGGTTGTACACCTAAATTTAAAGTAAAAAAAAACAAGGAAGAGAATAAATTAATTTCTATCTTTGAAATATAGAGTTTTTATTATTAATAATTTTGTGAATAATTAGCAATTTAGTCAAAATTTGTGCTCATAGCAGAAATAAACAGAGTAAGTTTTAATTATATTGTATCTATCCTAACTTTTTCTTTTCTTTACTAAAACTATCGCTTGGATAAATGTACCGATTAACACCTGGTCCTTTATCCCATTAATCTATACTTTTAAAATTTAGATCCGATTAACCCCGGGTCTTATTCTAAAAGTTTTCTTTTCATTTTAATTCCTGATATTCTTAAAAAATTCAAAGCACCCAGCTATCGCACGAAAGTGCAGGCTAAAAGTGTATTTAATAAATAAGTGCGGTAGCATCGTTAGATGTTACACTGACAACTGTTCGGTTAACAATACGAAACACGAAATTTGCTGAAATTTCAAGATAAATATCAGTTTATTCTATTTGTTGATTATTTGTTCTAGGCATACACCTCTATAGATGATATAAACTGTAATTTGTCTCGCAAAAACAAATAAGAAAAACAGTAATTTGAATAAATTCTTTGCGTAAATTTTCTTCAAGGAATTAATCTGTTCATCGCGATAAGACGTACATACCTTCGCTGAAATTCCGAACTAACCAACCTAATCCGTAATCCTACGTGATAAAAGAATAGGTGATTTGGAGCAACAAATAACTTAAGGACTTGTGGAGAAGAAAATTGTGTTGTCTCATAGGTCATCCTTACCAGCCCTAATTAGATATTGTTACAGAGCCAGAGCTTGATTCATCGAGCTGTAGCGGTTAGGAGGACTAGCCACCCGCTTACTTCAGTCAGAGGAGGGCAAAGCCATCGTCCTTCGGCGTAAGAATAGCCTAATCTCGAGGCGAGGGGCCGAATTCCACGATCGCTCTCGCCAAGAGACTTGTGAAGTTAGCGCCTGGAATAAATAAATATACTTATTTATTCATTTACCTTATATCAAACGATTTCTCTTCACTTGCGGAAATAGTCTTCGCAAGAATTTTTATTTGCAGATTTTCCGTTTCCGGATTATTGAAAAAAGAAAATCGCTGATCCAGGCGAAGCGCTAAAACTCAATTTCCCTGCCGCTTTATTAAAAACTCTTGAAAACATAATGATTTGTATACGAATCGATTTCTCTTCATTTGCGGATTACTTTAATACCGTCATTAGTTATAATTTTCATTAATATAATTTAAAAAAAAAATATTTTAAATTGTACTGGAAAATCTGGTTCCAGTCGATCCGTTTCCGCTAGGTCCGTTTCTATATTCTAGTTATTCTAGTTACTATATTATGAGCGCTGGACTCTGGAATTCGAAAATAAAAAATTTATTTTGCTACTTAAACGAGAATAATATTTTATAACGTTTGTATATGTATCGTTTTCTCCTTAAATGCGGATTTATTTAAATTCAATTCAAGTAGATAAGTCATCGTAATAAATGTAAAAAATTCGAAAAAATCATTGCTTGATACGCGTCTTCTAACCTCTGAAGTGCTTCTTGTATAGCAACATCAAGAATCAAGAATGATATAAAAAAAACGTAAACAGCAGAGCACCGAGCATTCTATTCTTTGGCTTTTGGTCCTTTTTAACAACAAGTATAGTTTATAAACTATACACTGCTAACAGTTTGACGGAATCAAATAATAAATATGAGAATAACATCAGATAAGTATACTTCTACAGTTAAAACTTTAAAATAAGTTATGCAGTACGATAGGTACTTTGGGTTGTATTATTTCTGTTTCAGATATGCTTTGCAAACTTTACAGTTATAGAATGAAGAACCGCCAGAAAATAATATGTTTGTTCGAAGCTGCTGCAGGCATTGGAGCACCAGGAGGCTGCTGAGTGTCAGGGGGCTACTACTGACCGTGGAATCTCTAAGTGTGTCATACTCCTTGGGGCTATCATCTTCATGAGGAAGATCTCTACAAACCTGCTTGTCAACGTAGATCCCTTCAGCAAGTATGCCATTACTGTACTCAATGCAATAGTTGGGCCAGATAAGGCTGATTCAATAACCATCAAGGAACCCTACATCCCTTTTACACTGCCATCACCTCTAGACGTTAGCGGACTCAGGGTAGGCTTGCCAAAAGAGTACAAGTGTGATGCTCTGGCAGAAGAGGTGGACTCCAACTGGTCAGAAGTGAGTCAAATCCTGCAGGAAGCAGGAGCCAGAGTATTCCCAATCTCCATGCCACACACAAAATACTTTATTGTCTGCTACTCTGTCCTGAACTAATGCAAGGTAACCAGAGCAAGAAAAGATTATTTCGTGAGTATGAGAGTGAGATCGCTGATAGCCAAAGACTTTGAGAAGATCTGGCACGAATTTGTACATCACACTTTGTGTATTTTTATTTCTAATAGCGATTACATATTTTTTCTCTAACTATTCTATAAAATATTAACTTTTAAGAAACTAAATGGATTTTTCAATAACAGACGGCAACTCGAAAGCTACAGTGTGCTCAAAGATGAGGATGAAGAAGACACGTAATCACTTATACCCAACAGAGTTTGATCGGTGTAAACAGATATAAGTAAGAGGTGGATGGAATTTTGTGGATACGATAGTTTGAGGATTGAAGATGATTGGAACTGTAATGCTATTACCATTTATTCTCTCAATAACTTAATAAGTATACTTTAAATAAATAAATACATTGATTTAAATTAGATAGTATAATACAAGTTTTTGAACACATTGACATTATCTAGATTAAATGCAAGATTACTGTTCTGAGTTTTGTTGTCGGACGTATAACATTGATGATATTTTGCACTTAATAGAAAACTTATTCTCCCACAGCTCTTTGCATACAGTCGATGCCAGACCATCTCTAAGCTCCCATTTATTTTCTTCATGGTGAAATATTGTAAAATAATGAGCTATTTGCTTACCAATATTTGACCCAGTAAATACAATAATTCCGCATAAGGAATAAATAATTTCTTTTATTTTTATTTTTTAGGTATCTCTTGGATTGAACTAGATAATACAGAACTAATAAAATCATACTTAGAATCTAATCGTAGTTGTTGAATAACATCTTTTCTGTAGCAATCTTCAACATCTACTATTACAAAAAAATTTACTGTGTAGGATAAATTAGCTTGTTTACCACAACCTTCACAAAATACTTTAGTATCTACTATTGCAGCATTAATTTCAGTTTCTAAACAAGTAATGCTGTTTAATATTAATGGAATAAAATTTGGTATTATTACAGCAAATGGTTTACTAGAAGTACGTTTACAATGATAACAGTATATCTTCTGTGTATTATCGCAAGCAGATTCAACAAGTATTGAAAATAAACGATTAACATTATAATTACAATCTAATGTATTATCTTTAATTTCATTTAAAACTTTTAGCATGATTCGAAATCTTTCTCTATAAAGGAAATCAATGTTGCACTGGTTAATAATGTAAAAAAAGAGGACATTAAACACATTATACTCATCACCTACAGCTAGAGATTTTAAAAATAAATTTTGTAAACAAATTTCTTTTTGTAACGCTAATATTATAAGATCTAATACGCTGTCAAATGGACACGTATTTATAACTTGAACTGGTAGGTCATTATTAAGCATAATTGGTTGTAATTTATTCCCATTAACTATAAACGTGTGTTTTGACAAATCTGAAACGTTTATCAATATTACATTATCATTAAGTTGCTGATTAATTTCTGATAAATTGAAAGACTCATTCTTTTGTTCATTCATTTCTATTTCTTTATTTGCCGGCTGCATATTTTCTTTCTTACTTTTACGATTAAAAGTATGTTTACTTTTTATATTGTTATTTAATGTTGCGTTGATTGTACTGGCCTGGTTTTGTGTAGTTGCTGATTTTTTGGACGTTTCATTTTCTATATGATATTCTTTATGAAGATTCAATGGTAACGACAGAGTTTTTTTATTTTTCAATAACTTTTCTTTATTGTTGGAGCCAATCAATTGCGCTTTTAAAGACACTTTTGTAGTTGACGAAGGTATTGAGATGATTTTATTAGGTGATGATGATACCAAATCAGATGTTATGATATTTAATAGGTCACTATTATCGATTTCATTCATAGATGATGTTAGACAGGAAATCGATGTCAATTCATTGTCTACTTTTAAAATGTTACTCTGTCCGTCATCAATACAGCAGTCTTCTTGAGAATGGGTAATCGAGGTATTACTGATTTGTAATGAATAGTTGCTTTCTGATATTGAATTAATTTGTTCAATGAATAAACTGTCATCTTCATAGCGCATAATGTTTTCACTTCCTAAGCCCATCCAATTTTCCGTTTCAAATAAGAATTTATAATCTACATGTTTACTTTTAGCTTCTTTTGAAGTTTTTCTCTTTTTCAAATTAGCTCTTTCTTCATTCAGTGTTTGTTGTATCAGTGACAAATGTTTTATAAATACATCAGCATCAATCGAGTTTTCCACATTTTTTGGTGTATAAACTGACGATAATAATATATTTGGATTTGCAGTATTACTTGTTAATAAACTAGTCCATAGTGGAAAATGTGCACAAAGTATTAATAATTTTTGACAAAAATCATTGCAAGCATATGCATTAATAATATCGTCAAACTTCTCTCCATTACTGCATAATTTTTTTGTATTATTACAAATATCTTGAAAATAATTCATTACATGTTGCAAAATGGCCTTAGATTCAAAAATACATTTGATATTTTGATTTTGATGATTTTCATAGTTTACATCACATTGTAATTTAAATTGTTCCAATAAATTCTGTCTATAATTGATGCAAAGATGATTCTCACAATTGCTTTGCAGAAGTACAAATATTGATTGTAACATTTCTAAAAATTGTTTGCAATTTGTTAACCTACTCAAGCATATTACACATTGTATATAGAAATTTTTTATATTCTCTCTTTGAAAGCATTTTAAACTTTTAATCCAAAGTACAACATCTTTAATATAAATTCGTATTATACATTTTGGAAAAAGATGTGTTGACCCGTTACGTTCCACACTATTTTTGAAAAAATTAAAGCATTGTAAGACATATTTCTCATAACCTATAGATTCATTAAAAGCATCACAGACACTTAATATAATTTGATCCGAACAGGGACAAAAAATTTCAGGAGGAACAGGTGCTCCAGACTCCATCCATTCAGTTAAAAATAAATATAAATTAGTAATATTTTCTGAGATCATTTGACAAAAAGAATTGACTCTTGCATAATCAAGTGTACCAAGAATAGTGTATAAATTAATTTCACTACTGCTGAAATCGTTAAACTGAATCGTATTTACACAATTTTGTATGACAGCGAACTCCAAATGTTTTATTTTTTTGATAATTGTTGCATACAATTGCAACTGTTCTGGGCTCCAATACATCACTGTAAAAGGTGAATATCCTATAAAACGAAAAAAATTTGCAAATTTTATGTCTGACTTCATTGTACGCAACGTTGTGATGACATTTATTGTGTTTTCATTCAATGCATCGTTACAAACTATGTCATCTTCACTATCAGAATCATCATTTCCTGAATTTTCATCTACAATTGCATTATGTATTTTATTCTCTTCTTTTTCATGCTTTTCTGCACTAGTATTAGTAATGTTAATAGCTGGATCAGTTTTTGTACATTGTATATATTCTAATAACTTTGTTTTCACTTCATGTCTGTCCTGATTTACATACTCATACAGATTTCTTTTTTTTAAGTCAAGTTTTGTAGCTGCATCATCCCAAATTTCATTTGATTCTGGCAACAATTTTTGTTCGCCATCAAAAAGATTAAAAGCTTTAAGTACGTTGAAACGAGTTTCATGTTGAATAGCACGTTTCCCAGGTGGCATAGTTGGTGCAATACTTGTAATCAACAAATTATACTAGAAATACAAGTATTTTTCAATAGAATTAAAGCATATAACAGTTTTATATTAGCCAAATCGATTTACCTTTATTCAAAAACAGGAGGAAATAAAATGTATTGAGAACCATATCTGCATGCTCTACGTTAACTACATACTACTGCCAACGGCAGTACTTGAAAGAACACGTTTCGCGAGCATTTCTAATAAAACTCGTCTGATGGCGTCACTAAATAATAAAACTCGTCTGAAAACGTCAATTTCTGCGTTACCGACATCATAAGTTGGCAACTTGTATACACATGCTTGATGGACAAATCAGGACGAGTTGATGGAGCCGTATTAGGGTATATTAGCCGATACGTGAGCTTACAATTCGTCATTGAGCTGAAAATTAGTATTATCGTAGTAAATAATCAGTAGAAAACTTTCTATACCTGTGCAGAATGCCTTTATATTAAAGAAATTCATGTGTTCTTTTATTATTCCTAGAATCCGTAAAAGCAACGGTCGAGTTTCTAAAACAAAAGATAAATCAACTCTTCGTTTAACTGATACGAGATTGCGGATGTAAGTTTCTTCTTAAATTTAAATTAAATTATTAAACACCTCGTTCAAAACTGACCCACTTTCCCCGGTCAAGATCGCCAGGTCCGCCGAGCGGATTACCGAGACCTAGCGAGTAACAGCTCCCTCTGTTGGCGAAAAATCCTAATATAGCTCTGAATGATTTTAGGAATCAAGTTCAAGACCACTTCGGATTTTTTTTTTTTTTTTTTCAATCAAAAACGTTGTATAATGATTCATTAATAATAAATATTATTAATAAATCATTATGCAATCAACTATGTTTAACAATTTCAACAAACTAAACGAGAGAAAGAGAGAGAGAGCGTGTCGGGAAATACGCTATCTCTCTGTAGTCGTATACGATAAAAGAGATACTTTTATACTCAGACAAGATTAAAATTAAAACTTAAGCTTAAACTTAAACTTAAACACAACTCAAACCCCAACAGGGGGGCGATGATCATATGCTGCTTTCAATTTTAGATTCAATATGTGATTAACAGCTGTGATCGTTAAGGCGTAGGTCCAGTGATTTTTTGATCAGGGTTCAAGCCCGATGTCAAATTTTTTTTTTTTTTCAACGTATTCATAGGTAAATGTCATTTCTCTTTTATCTTTATAAATAATGTTGTAGTAATAACAATCTGTGATGCTTTTGTAATGTATAATAGATAATAATTATACTTATTAAGTATTCTGCAGATTTAAGTTTGTAATTGTTGACAAATAATATAATATAATACTTACCGTAAATTTCAATAATTATTATAAATATAACAGTTGCAAAGAAGAGTAATGTAATGTTATTTACTTATTCTTAAAGTTAATACAAAATAATTGTTATTTATACTGCTACAAATTAATTATTTATAAAACCGCTTAATTTCTATATTTTTTTATAGTTATTACTACAACATTATTTATAAAGATAAAAGAGAAATGACATTTACCTATGAATACGTTGAAAAAAAAAAAAAATTTGACATCGGGCTTGAACCCTGATCAAAAAATCACTGGACCTACGCCTTAACGATCACAGCTGTTAATCACATATTGAATCTAAAATTGAAAGCAGCATATGATCATCGCCCCCCTGTTGGGGTTTGAGTTGTGTTTAAGTTTAAGTTTAAGCTTAAGTTTTAAGTTTAATCTTGTCTGAGTATAAAAGTATCTCTTTTATCATATACGACTACAGAGAGATAGCGTATTTCCCGACACGCTCTCTCTCTCTTTCTCTCGTTTAGTTTGTTGAAATTGTTAAACATAGTTGATTGCATAATGATTTATTAATAATATTTATTATTAATGAATCATTATACAACGTTTTTGATTGAAAAAAAAAAAAAAAAAATCCAAAGTGGTCTTGAACTTGATTCCTAAAAATCCTAAAATCATTCAGAGCTATATTAGGATTTTTCGCCAACAGAGGGAGCTGTTACTCGCTAGGTCTCGGCAATCCGCTCGGTGGACCTGGCGATCTTGACCGGGGAAAGTGGGACATTTTCGTAGTACAGAGTTTGGTCTCCTTCTCTCTTCCTCCATGGTTGGACTCATTTAGTAGCAAGAAAAATTTTCCACTCTCAAGACATGGCATGTCCTTATGCTTATAAAAAAGGATGGATATGCAAGAAAAGTGGACTCATTAAATTCAAAGGTTACTGTAGGGAATGCGGAAATCACATATCAGGATCAAGCACTTTATCAGATGAACATCACAAATTTGAAATCAGAACAAATGATTCAAGAAATATTAGGCATTTTAAAAAAAGGCCTCTTTCAAAACAATTGCGCCAAGAAAGTCAAAAAGAACTAGTGCACGAAAAGGCTCTGAATTTTAAAAGGGATGAAGCGCTAAGGAATATGAAGTATGGAAAAGTTGAAGGTCCGCTTGTTCACGGTACACCAATTTTACGAAAGGCGCGTCAAGAAGCGATTTTTAAAAAATATGGAGTGAAATCTACGAAAAATATTATTGATGCAATAATATCGATGAAAGCGCAAGAAAAATGGTCTAAAATTATCCAGCAAGTTAATGGATTTCCATTTTATGCACTATTATGTAGTCCTGAACAATTAGATTTTTGGAAACGGATTTGCTCAAAGCCCGATGTAACAGTTTCTATCGATGCAGCAGGTCGTTTTGTAAAAAAAATTAGATCTAGCAACGAAATAACGTCACACATATTCTTGTATATTATCAGTGTTTCAGTAGGAAAGAGAATATATCCTATCTTTCAATTTATATCTGAGTACAATGCATCTAATTTTATTAAACATTGTTTTGATGAGTGGATAAAACTGGGTGCTCCCAAACCAAAAGAGGTCACTACTGATAGCTCAAGTGCATTGCAGACTAGTACTTGTTTATCTTTTAGTAATTGTTCATTCAAACAATATCTTTTATCATGTTATAACATAGTACTAAATATTGAAGATGACTTACCACCGTGTTTTTTAAGACAAGATATAGCGCATTTGATAAAATCAATAACTCGTTGGAAATGCTTCGAAAAGAGTGCATCAAACACTAACATAAAAGATTTTTATGTAAGAGTAATTGGATTTTTGAGCGAGACATCATCATACGATGATTTTCTGAAAATAATGACGTCAGTCTTTGTTATTTGCCAAAGCCCAGGTATTAATTCTTATATAAAAGAACTTTTTTGTTTGAAATTATTAAACTTCATAACATAAAAGTTTGTTCGCCAGATTGTTCTTGTGATGACTGCAATAACGAAAAAATGGTTCCAATTGAAGATGAAACCGAAGAAAATGAAAGCTCTGACAATGATGAACCAATTAGTATGCAAAATGTAATAAAAAACATACAAGAAAAGATTTTAGATAGTAAATGTGAGGACACCAACAATGAATATTACTGCCCTGATTTCGTTAAAAATTTTATGACATTGTGCTTCGAATTTCCCACGTGGACAAATATTATGACCAAATATTTTAAATCTAACAACGATGTCGCAACATCTGGTCGTTCTGAATCATTATTCAGTGATCTTAGGCACATTACTGGTATAGATAGACCAATTTCTGCTCACTTGTTTATAGCAATATATAGTAATTTTATAAATGCTGGAATGATGCTAGGTAGAGGATTTTTGGAAAATGAAATGCTTTCTTCTCCGACAATTCATAAAAAAGATGATTTCAATGATTCAAGATTAATAAATGTATCTTCGAATAATTATTTAGATGAGTCCAACAGAAGAAAGAGTATTAAAACAAGAGGAAAATATCTTGAGCCTTGTGTTGATGTGGAAATCCACCATAGAAGACCTAAATTAAAACCATTTAAAATTATCATAGTAAATGGAATTCTAAGAAGACCTGTTAAACAAGACAAACAAATTTTTATTTATAAAAGCTCTTGCATGTTTGACTCAGTTTTTGAACTGATTGCATCAGCATATATTAATTATGCAAGTTATAAAACGACATTAGATGATTCTTGTCAAAACAGGTTATGTTTGGGTGCAGTAGTCATTGATTACATTGTTCAAGGAAATGAGAAAGAACTTTACAAAAAAAGGTTGACGATTTGCTTGCAGTATTTCGAGTCAAACTGTGGCATTATTTACTACAAAGACTCAATAGGTCACTTAATTATTCGCTTATTCCAAGATTGCTCTAAAAAGTTATTTTACATCAATCTGCTGCCCCCAAGCAGAATCTGAAATACTAGACTTAAGTAGCCTGGATAGTTATATTGCAGATTACTTATTGATAAACAAGTTAGAAATCGAAAAATATTTGTTTCTTGATATCCAGAATTTTTATTTAAAAGGTTTTTGCAAATTGAATGATGTTCCTACTAGAATTTGGTTGAAAAAAAATCTTTTATACTTGTTAGAATGATTGCCATGAATAATTCACAATTTAATTCGAATTTAGTTCATTATGTATCATACTGTAGATCGTCAAAAAATAATTGGAGTCTGAAAGATGATTTGGCTAGGCGAATACAGTATGTTAAAAAAAGAGATAACAGTCCGATAAATTCTGCTATTCTCATGTATATAAATAATTCTTAAGAAAATGTTGAAACTTGTTAAGAGTGACGAACAAAGCATGTATCATAATTTTGAATTATCCAGTTCAATCCAAGAGATACCTAAAAAAAATAAAAATAAAAGAAATTATTTATTCCTTATGCGGAATTATTGTATTTACTGGGTCAAATATTGGTAAGCAAATAGCTCATTATTTTACAATATTTCACCATGAAGAAAATAAATGGGAGCTTAGAGATGGTCTGGCATCAACTGTATGCAAGGAGCTGTGGGAGAATAAGTTTTCTATTAAGTGCAAAATATCATCAATGTTATACGTCCGACAACAAAACTCAGAACAGTAATCTTGCATTTAATCTAGATAATGTCAATGTGTTCAAAAACTTGTATTATACTATCTAATTTAAATCAATGTATTTATTTATTTAAAGTATACTTATTAAGTTATTGAGAGAATAAATGGTAATAGCATTACAGTTCCAATCATCTTCGATCCTCAAACTATCGTATCCACAAAATTCCATCCACCTCTTACTTATATCTGTTTACACCGATCAAACTCTGTTGGGTATAAGTGATTATTTGTGTGTGGCATGGAGATTGGGAATACTCTGGCTCCTGCTTCCTGCAGGATTTGACTCACTTCTGACCAGTTGGAGTCCACCTCTTCTGCCAGAGCATCACACTTGTACTCTTTTGGCAAGCCTACCCTGAGTCCGCTAACGTCTAGAGGTGACGGCAGTGTAAAAGGGATGTAGGGTTCCTTGATGGTTATTGAATCAGCCTTATCTGGCCCAACATATTATTTTCTGGCGGTTTTTCATTCTATAACTGTTACGTTTTTTTTATATCATTCTTGATTCTTGATGTTGCTATACAAGAAGCACTTCAGAGGTTAGAAGACGCGTATCAAGCAATGATTTTTTCGAATTTTTTACATTTATTACGATGACTTATCTACTTGAATTGAATTTAAATAAATCCGCATTTAAGGAGAAAACGATACATATACAAACGTTATAAAATATTATTCTCGTTTAAGTAGCAAAATAAATTTTTTATTTTCGAATTCCAGAGTCCAGCGCTCATAATATAGTAACTAGAATAACTAGAATATAGAAACGGACCTAGCGGAAACGGATCGACTGGAACCAGATTTTCCAGTACAATTTAAAATATTTTTTTTTTAAATTATATTAATGAAAATTATAACTAATGACGGTATTAAAGTAATCCGCAAATGAAGAGAAATCGATTCGTATAAAAATCATTATGTTTTCAAGAGTTTTTAATAAAGCGGAAGGGAAATTGAGCTTTAGCGCATCGCCCGGATCAGAGATTTTCTTTTTTCAATAATCCGGAAACGGAAAATCCGCAAATAAAAATTCTTGCGGAGACTATTTCCGCAAGTGAAGAGAAATCGTTTGATATAAGGTAAATGAATAAATAAGTATATTTATTTATTCCAGGCGCTAACTTCACAAGTCTCTCGCCAAGGGCATAGGTGCTGAATGCCCTTCTAGGAGGAGAACTTGCCCATATGCCTTCAGCTTCCTGCTTTCGTCCCGATTAAAGGGGATAGAAATGAGAAACGGGAGACACCACGGTGCGACCCGCGCCCGCCCTTAAATGGTCTAGGAACTCATCCGGAAGCCGAGAGCGACCTTCTCCACATCATCCCCTTCTGGACTCGCTGAGGTCATGACCGTTCTAAGAGAGGTGCGATTCATCGACTTCATTACTCGCCGTAGTCATGATCGTTCTAGATGTTACGATGGGCGTTTGGGTCCATTCCTTCGAGTACCTCCTAAGGTGACGTCAAGTAAAGGAAAGGCTATTTCGGGCCGGATTGTGGACCGATGAGCATGATAATTTAAGAAGGAAGAGATATGAGTATTTTGAAAATTTTTTCATAATATTATCGCGATTAAAGTCATCCTTTTTCTCTTTTGTTTGAAATCTTGAATACCTGTTTGCCTTAAAGATCTCCCAGCGAATTAGCGACGAAGGTATAATCGAGAGTGAAGTTGTGCATTATTTGAAAACTTTGACATACGGGGTATTACGAAAAAATTAGGCTGAAACTAGTTTGTTACAGAGTTCATGCCTCATCCCGAGTCCGCTCATCTCTAGAAGTGTCCAGGATATTGATTAAAACTAGGAATAACTCTTTCATAGTGCTTAAAAGTTCAATCTTAGATTGTGAGTATCATCGTTCTCGTCACAAGATAACACTTGTATGTACAATCAACGTACTGTAATCTTAATTTGAAAACTATCATGGTTTATAGGTAGTTTATGGTGAGGGGTTTAAGGGTCAAATTAATTGCGTTCCAGAAGTTTCTGTCATAAAAATTGCATCTACGGTGCGTTTTACAGATTTTTATTAAAGCAAGATATTTATTGAATAAGAACGTTTTCATATATTTGAAATATGTCATCTCAATTGATAGTAATGGAGTGTGGACTAAGCACCATTGTCAGTGTAAATAAAAATAACCTTGTCAATTGAGATACGGACGAGAAGGTCACGGTGTTCGCGGTCAGTTTTTGTTTTGTATTTTTTCATATTCTTCATTGTGCACGGGTACGATAAGTTACAATATTTATGGAATCAATTACAACGGGCTATCAAGTCCAAGTGTTTTAGTTTTGTTTTTATTTAGATTTTATTAAGAGATTTATAAAATGCATTATGAAACGTAATTATTATCGGTAGTTTATAACAGTACGTAAATATAACGAAAGATAAAGAGATGCGCGTACATGTCGATTATGATTGTATGACTGTAAGCCCAGGTGATGACTTGCGTTCATTTACTTGCATTGTCAGTCTGCACCAAAGCTTCAATCCAGCTACTAACATGCTTACCAAGTTTTATAAAATACAATACTTTAATGTGTATTTTTAAATTTTTATGAAGATTGGAATATTGAAAATGTGCCAAATTTAGGTTCATTATCTAATCTTGTTTGGCGCGATATAAAACCTGTAAAAAAACAATTATCCTAATACATTATTAAGCCGCCTTAATCTTTACGATAAGCTTAGTGCATGAAATAAATATTCCTAATCGTCAGTACATTGGAAGTATTATGCTCTCTAGAATTGTTTTCAAATCGCAAAGATCTTCATTTTCGAAATTATTTTTCTATTATAGGTATTATATAAACTAAATTAACCTCCTGGATAAACAATTTAATTTCTATATTTTTATGTTTGATGTATTCAAAATGAATTTCTTTTTTTAAGGATGAAAAGCGGAGTCAACAAGAATTACGTCGAGTTATGGATTTGGAATCGATACATAATAATGTCAAATTACTATCAGATATGCTTGACTCTTTTATACCAACTCACTCTAAGAAAGAAGATATTGAATTAATCAAAGAATTATATGAAGCTTGCGAAAGTTCACAACCAACTTTAGAGAGGCTCGCTCAAGAAACACACAATGATGAAGGAATATTATGTAAGTTTCTTATAAAAATAGATAAATATTTCAAACAAATTAAATATATGAAAACTATTTTTATAGTTGATATTGTTAGCACAAGTGAGGATTTAGAAAAGGTTCGTAATAAATATATACGAATAATTATGCCAGATCAAGCTTCGCACCTGCTAGTAAATGCTATTGAACCTCAAGAAACGTTATTAGATCTCAGCAGCCCGAGTACGGCGATATACACAAATAGTAATTCTTCCAACAATAGCAAGGAATATAGTCTATCAATCAACTGTCAGTCTGATATCGATCTTTTAAAGGACATTTTTGATTGTCCTAACAATCAAGTAAAATGCTTCCACACATTAGATACACAACTAATGTCTTCTAATGCATCAATAATGCAATCAGATAACGATAAAGATACTATAAGTAAAGGTAAATTAAGAGTCATTTTTAAAAATATTACATAACAATATAATATTTTATATATAAATTATATTGCAAACTATGTATATATAAAATCAGATATTACAGATGAACCTGCCCAACATCTAAATAAATACGAAGATGTTTTTAAAAAAAATTCTGATTTTGAAATTGAAAAGTCATCTATAACTAGGTAAGAAATCTCTATTTTATTATTTCATAATGTTAAAGACACTTATGTATATATATATTATAACAGGATGCCCGCTAAACAGTCTTTTGTTATAATCGAGACCGATACGGGTCTCGTTCTAATGGACAAGCAAATAAAAGACGCGTATAAAGTATGGTGGATTCGTGGATTTTATTAACAAAGCGCAATACATACTCATGATCGAACGAGTTAACCTGCATGTAAAGTGGCGGGAAGAGAAGAGGTGAGCTCTGGTGAGCAGCGTTTAAGGGGGAGAGAGAGAGAGAGAGAGAGAGAGAGAGAGAGAGAGAGAGAGAGAGAGAGAGAGAGAGAGAGAGAGAGAGAGAGAGAGAGAGAGAGAGAGAGAGAGCTGGTTGTTACCATTTGCGGGAAGCGATTACAATTTGCCCGATGTAGGGATACTGAAGGTCCGCGTTGGGCGAGGCGTGCTCATAAAACGGAGATGTACATACACACACACATACACACATTCACGTGTCGCATGCGAGTCTGAAACCGAAAAAGGCGGGTAAACCAAGGGAGGCCTTAAATACTCCGCAGGATAGGAGTAACAAAGAGGAGAAAGAGAGTAAAAGACCTAAAGAGGCAACTTGGCAAGAGGTCGTTACAAGAAAGGCAAAAAAAAGGAGAAACAGTTAAGTAAGGAGAACAACAAGGCTCCTGGCGTTAACAACCACAGTAGGACCAGTAGAGACAAAACACAGCGGGCAAGACCGACCAGACCGGTCGCTCTTATCATTAAGGCGCCGGAAGGAAGGAGCTACGTGGACATTTTGTCAACATTGAGAACTGCTCCTTCACTGAATGTCATAGGAGATAGCGTAAACAAAATACGCAAAACGGTGGCGGGTGATCTCCTCATAGAGCTCAAACGCACAAAAGAAGTTAAAACCGCAGACTTCCAAGAAGCGGTTAAAGCAGTACTAGTGGAAGGAACCACAATAAAAACACTGCAGCAAGAGGAGACCTTTGAAATAAGGGACCTCGACATACTTACTTCAAAAGAAGAGGTACTGGAGGCCTTGCAGAGGGAAATAGGAGAAAGAAATGTGATTGAGATCACTGCCGTAAAATCGCTGAGAAAAGCGTACGGAGATACGCAAATAGCTGTTGTGCAAGTGTCGAAAGAAATAGCGACCAAGTTCACAAAGCTAGAGAAAATTAAAATTGGATGGGTCAACTGTAGGATCCGTACATCGAACCGCAGTAAGGGGCCGCTTAGGTGTTATAAATGCCTTGGTTTCGGCCACGTCGCTATCAAGTGTACTGATCCGCAGGAAAGCAGCAAATGCTGCTACAAATGCGGTAAGACGGGGCATAAAGCAAATATCTGCCGTAATGAACCGTGTTGTTTACTGTGCCGAAAAAAAGGCGACAACATACCGACGAACCATGTTACTGGTAGCTACTTGTGCCCAGCCTACCAAGCAGCGGTTAAAAAAATCAGGAAAGGGTAATGAGAATAGTCCAGCTAAATCTCAACCATTGTGAGACTGCGCAAGACCTTCTCTGTCAGTTTGTACGAGAACACAAGTTCGATGTCGCTCTCGTCAGTGAGCAGTACAAAGATTTGAATGAACCATCCTGGGAATCTGACGCCTCAGGTAAAGCCGCAATCTGGGCTTGCAAAGACTTTACCTTCCAGGGCAAGATGGTAAACAAGGAAAATGGCTTCGTAAGAGCGAAAATAGGCGGCATACATGTATACAGTTGTTACGTCCCGCCTAGCGCATCAATAGAGCAGTTTCAACAACTACTGGACCGGCTGGTGCAAGACGCTACGAATAAAAAACCAGCTATAATAGCAGGAGATTTTAACGCATGGGCGATGGAGTGGGGTAGTAGCAGAACCAATAAACGGGGACGAGTGCTACTGGAGGCATTCACGCTACTAGACTTGGTGTTGCTGAATCAAGGCGACACCCCCACGTTCAAAAAACGAGATGCAGAGTCATTCATAGACTTGACATTTGACAGTAACTGCCTCGTAAGGCAGGTAAGCAAATGGATCGTGAGTGATCACTACACAAATAGTGATCACCTAGCTATAATAATGGAGCTAGGCGGACCAAATAGGAAATTCTGTACAAATCCCAGTAGTACAAGAACTGAATGGAAAACCAAAGAGTATGACAAAGAGTTATTCTTGACGATGTTTGACAATATTCAATTGACGGGATCAGCAGACGACAAGGCTGCACAAATGACGGGCCAGCTCACCAAAGCGTTCGACGCGGTAATGCCGAGAAAAGTGTCCAGTCAAAGATGGCTACCAGCATATTGGTGGAATGACAAAAGATCAAACAAGCGCGCAGCGTTTGCCATCGAGCTAGAAGATTGGAACAACGGGCAAGGAAGAAATTCTACCGAGCCGGTAGAGGAATGGATACGGTGGAGAACTGCAACGAAAAAATGAAAGAAGCAAAGCGCAAATCAGCCGGACATTCCATGTGCTATGGTAGAAGAAATAGATGTAGATAATATACCCTTAATTACGGAGGAGGAGCTACTACCAGCCTGCAGGAGGGTTGGAAACAATAAGGCTCCAGGACTTGATGGCATACCCAATATTGCATTGAAACATGCCATCCAGGCTCACCCAGCAGAGTTTATAGACTTGTACAACACTTGTCTCACAGAAGGAACGTTTCCACGAAACTGGAAAAAGCAAAGGCTTGTGTTGCTACCAAAGGGTAGCAAACCACCTGGAGAAGGGTCGTCATACAGACCACTCTGCATGCTCGATACACAGGGCAAAGTATTAGAGCGCATAATCTTCGTTAGGATGGAAGACAAAACCGAGGGGCCAGAGGGGCTTGCGGAACACCAGTATGGTTTCCGTAAGTGCCGCTCAACATTAGACGCTATCGGCTTAGTGGTGAATACAGCACGGACAGCCATAAGCGGGAAAAGATGGGAAGGCGGGGCGAAAAAGTACTGCGCGGTGGTTACACTTGACGTTAAAAATGCATTTAACTCTGCAAATTGGTGCAAAATTCACGAAGCACTAGTGAGACTAGGAGTTCCTCCGTATATACGAAGAATAATGTCTGACTACCTCAAGGACAGAACTCTCTTATACGAGACCGAGGAGGGCACGGTGAATTATGAGGTTACCGGGGGAGTTCCACAGGGGTCTGTACTGGGCCCATCGTTGTGGAACATTATGTACGATGGCGTACTCAAGCTAAAATTACCAGAAGGAGCAATGATCGTAGGATTTGCACACGACATAGCTTTGGTGTTGGTAGCAAAAGAGAAAGAAGAGGTAGCTGAAATTGCTAGTGAAGCTATCATTAAAATACAGAAGTGGCTAAATAATGCGAATCTGGAGCTTGCAAGCCATAAAACGGAGGCAATCCTAATATCTAGCAGAAAGAAGGCGGAGACAATCACCTTGAGAATAGGCGGTCATGAAATTACTTCTAAACCGACTATTAAATATTTAGGTATAACGTTAGACGCAAAGCTGACCTTTAAACAGCACTTGGAAGCAGCAGGAGAGAAAGCCGCAAAAACTACCGCAGTGTTGGCGCGGCTGATGCCAAATGTGGGTGGTCCCACACAGAATCGCAGAACGCTACTGGCAAGCGTTAGTACATCAATCATGTTGTATGGAGCCCCGATATGGGCAGACGCTGTACTGGTGAAGGCATATGGACGAAAGCTCTCCTCAGTGCACAGGCGAAATGCACTTAGGGTCGCGTCTACTTACCGTACGGTATCGGACGAGGCGTTCTGCGTTATTGCCGGTCTCCCGCCAATAGACCTATTAGCAAGGGAGAGAAAATCAATCGACGAAGGAAAAAGACGAGACAGCGGCAAAACCAAGATAGAAATTTGGGATGCCGCTAGGAAAGTAACAATGACGGAGTGGCAAAAGCGATGGGACTCTAGTAGTAAGGGTCGGTGGACACGCCGCCTCATACCAAGTGTAGAAGACTGGGCAAAAAGAAGACATGGGGAAGTAAATTTCTACCTAACGCAGTTTCTGAGTGGACATGGATGCTACCGGGCGTATCTGCACCGATTTAAATTGGAGGATTGCCCGGTTTGCCCGACGAGCTTGAATGTAATCGAGGATGCTGAGCATGTATTCAGTGAATGCCCACGCTATGAACAGGAACGAGAAGAACTTGAGTGCTACCTGCAGACCAGAGTAACGCCTGAGTCTATTATGGTAGCTATGATGACTTCGGCCGACGGATGGAGCGCAATAAACAATTTTGTTGCAGACATCTTTCAGAAGGTCCGAAAGGGCAAAGAAAAAAGAAGAAGACGTGAGATGCAGCAAGAAACAGACGACCGGACGATGCGGTAAGAAGTAGACGGCAGCGGTAAACGTGATGACGACCACATCAACAGACGAGGGCGATAGCCCAAAGTTCCCCCACGAAGCAATACTCAAACGGTGTTACCGCGGGGGGGCTTATTGGAGAAAGAGCCAGGTCCAACTTACTTAGGGTCGGTAAGGAGGACGGAGAGGATTCGGTTGCTGTTGGAACTCAAAAGCTAACAGTAAACGAAGGGTTTAGTGGGTGAGAGTTCCACACAGGTGGTACCAGTCGGTGCCATATCGTCCATAATGGATTTGTCCTTAACCTCTCACTCTATAAGGAAAAAATAACGTGTCGCATGCAAGTCTACATAAACTTTGGCTCTCTGGAACTCTCACGATTTTTCGTAACATACAGTATCCGGAACGTACCGCGGGTTCTCTCTCTCTCTCTCTCTCTCTCTCTCTCTCTCTCTCTCTCTCTCTCTCTCTCTCTCTCTCTCTCTCTCTCTCCCTCCCTCCCTCCCTCCCTCCCTCCCTCCCTACCTCTCTCCCTCCCTCTCTCCCTCTCTTTCCCTCTCTCTCCCTCTCTCTCTCTGTCTCTCTCTCTCTCCCCCTACTCAACTCACCCGAATTCTCACCTCTTCCTCGCTAGTGGTACGTCTACATAAACTTTGGCTCTCGGGAACTCTCACGATTTTTCGTAACATACAGTATCCGGAACGTACCGCGGGTTCTCTCTCTCTCCCTCTCTCCCTCTCTCTCTCCCCCTCTCCCTCTCTCCCTCTCTTCCTCTCTCCCTCTCTCCCTCCCTCCCTCCCTCCCTACCTCTCTCCCTCCCTCTCTCCCTCTCTCTCTCCCTCTCTTTCCCTCTCTCTCCCTCTCTCTCTCTCTCTCTCTCTCTCTATCTCTCTGTCTCCCCCTACTCAACTCACCCGAATTCTCACCTCTTCCTCGCTAGTGGTACCTATAATAATGTTTTATATGCACAATATGTGAATATTAGAAGGGGAGCATACTGAATATATGCATTCTCCCTTGCGTGACACAGAATCGCGTAATGTTTGGGCGCGTTGTGACATTTTCTGTCGCATTCCCCGTCCACTCGACTGCGGATGTAGCACTGAGGTGCCCTCCTGCCGTGGAGCAGTGGTAGGTTCAACTTAAAAAGGTGCAATTTTTCCAGCATGTCGCGAGGTATTCTTTCCTGCTGCCGTGAAGCTTCGTAAGCCGCATTCAGCCGGTTCATCTCGCGAGCCGCATCTTAGACCGCTTAGCGGTGGCAAGAAGTCTTCGTGTCTTCTACTCGGCGGGCACGGCGCTCGTCCATTTTCTTCTCTCGATGTTCGATGAGCACGCGTTAGAAAGGTTCGATAATTAGGTTTTTAGTTAAAATTATGTACTAGTAAAAACAAAGAAAACGAGACTTGATGGGTTAAATCCTCTGAGTAGAAGACACAGGCACATATGAACAAACACACACATCAAAACCACACTTCTCATATGTTTTTACACAAACTCCAAAAATTAGCCTTCGAAAAGGGGAGTTGTTGTAAAAACGTGTTGAAAATGCATTTTGAGGCCATTTAAACTGAAAAATAGTATTTTTACAAAATGCCCGTATAAATGTACGTGTGTACGCCTATTTCTCAGCTTTTACGTAGTGCATTTTAATTTACCAAGTCTCATTCTTTTTGTTTTTCCTCGAACATAATGGAAAAATAGTACATTACGATCCGTGTGACCTAAGTAGCACTTTTTTGCACGGCGTGAGGTTACGGCCCGAGCGTAGCGAGGGTCCTAATTACGCCGTGCAGAAGTGTTACTTAGGTCACGAGTATCGTATAGAATTTTATAGCACAGCCTACCTAAGCCCGCTGTCACGCCTATCCGTGTCATAAGCAGTCCTGTTTTGCACCGTGAAGTTAGCGCATGAGCGTAGCGAGTGTGATAAACACGGTGCAAAAAAGGACTACTTAAGTGGATACGGGAGCATATGTTTCACGTAAGTCATACACATTTTTATCTTTAAATCCCCGATCGACTTTTGAACTTAGTTTCTCCCTGTTCATTTGTTTCTGTTTACAAACCCATCTGGAGTCGATTATATTTGGTCTTGAATTATTCACTGATACTTTAGATCTTTCCACTATAGTGTATACTTGTTTTTCTTTAATAGAATTTAGTTCTGATTTGATTGCTCCCATCCAGTATTCTCTCTCTGGTGAGTTTATAGCTCGTTTAAACGTTTGTGGGTTCCATAAGATTTTTGCTAGAAGAGTGTGATATATAAAATCTCTAAAGTCTCTATCAAAGTAAAATCCTTGTATCTCAGAATCTTCGGTTAAAAAGAACAATGCTACGGGATTCATTTTGGGTCTACTTCTTTTCCGTTTTACTTCACTTACTGTCTCTTTGACTTCACCTACTGATTCTACTGTTTCGGAAGTCATTTCTTTCGCAGTCTCGGAATCTGATTCCTTTTTAAAGTTTAATTATGATTGATCATTTTCTATGATTTTACTTTGAAAATTTTTATATGTTAAATTTTCTACAAACCTAACATGTTTATAGTCATATAATTTATTCTCGCTTGGTACAAGTATCGTGTATCCAGTACTTAGATATCCAACTAAAAATCCCAACTTTGCTTGGGTGCAAACTTGGTATCTGTGCTCCGATCTTAATATACGCTGCGCATCCAAAGCGCTTGACCTGACTCATGCATTCAGGCTAATTAGATGCGATTTTACTCAAAGGTGCCAGCATGTTCACCAACTATTGAGGTGTACTATTATAATTATAAACAGCTGTTTTACAGCCAAATCCCAGTACGAATGCGGTAAGCCAGAGTCGAACATCATGGTTCTTACTTTATTTTCTAACGTTCGATTAAACCTTTCGGCAACACCGTTGTGTTGAGGTTTATCTGGACACGCCAGTTGCAGTTCTGCACCGTATTTGCCTAAGACCTCTCTAGTAGCTTGACAAACGAACTCCGTTCCCCTGTCGCATCTTAGATAACAGAACTTTTCGTCAGCACCCACCGAATTAGGAAGACTTTTAACAAATGACTCTATGTTCTCTGGCACTTCAGTTTTACTTTGCATTGGATAAGTTAGAGCAGCTCGAGCCGCATCATCGATTAAGACAAGAACGAATTTATATTTTCCTGGGTGTGATTCTGGGCTGATGGATCCCATAGTATCTCCATAAACTATCTGTAACGGTCTAATTGCCCTATCTCTAATCTTGTTAAACGGAAGTTTGACACTGTTCGCTTGCATACAGATTCGACAATCTTGTATAGTCTTATCTTTGTCTATATTCTCGTTGTTTATTAACTTATCATTTTGCTTGGCTAACACAAGTAAATATTTCTTAGACACATGCCCTAATCTGATATGCCGTAGCATGGCTTCTGAAATTTCCTCTCTAGGTTTCTTGCAGTTTTTGAACGCATCTATTTTATCGACCGGTTTAGTCTCTGTTTTGTGTGTTTTTCTGTTGCTAGACGTTCGCAAAAAGTCTGTTTCCATATCATCAAGTTCCCTGGTCTTGTCTACACTAGAATTGCCCTTTAGTGGTTTGTTTACACAGTGATTGTTTATTTTATTAGAATTCTTTTCTTCTCGTGCTATACATGATTTTAGGATTAGCTTTAGTTGCTGCATCTTTACTCAAAACTATTTTAATAGTCCAGAATGGTCTCTTGTAGTCCAATCAAAATGCTATTATCTTATTCTGGATTATAAATGTCAATGATTTTATTATTCAAGTAAATATTATTTAAGTAAAAGTATATACTTTATATTATACTTTGTAACGACCTTAGTGGACCCACTATCGTTAGTTCTAAAAGTGCTCAGTTTGTTTGCGCAATCTACTTTAGTAATCGCTCGAGAGTCAAATTTGTCGAAGTACAATTTTGATCTGCTCAGGTGCTTGGTTGCACCTGAGTCCGCTATAAATTCTAACAATTCCTTATTACAGTAGTTCGCTTCGTTACCTTGGTACTCCTCTACAATGGCTTGGAGCGACGTCCCCTGCTGAGGCCTGGGATGGCCTGCACCCTTCAGTGGTCCGCCCCGTCCACCGTCTCTGCCTCGGGTCGATGTGCCTCTGGCGTCTCTCGCTCCACGGTTAGCAGGAGTAGCAGGAGTTCTGCCTAACGCTGTCGTTCCAGATGTCCGGCCTCTGCTAGCAATAGACCTGCTCCCTTGGCTTGTTCACGTCCCTCTCTTTGAAGGTAGACCGTAGCTGGTTGCGGTTGCCAGCTCTTTCTCCTCATCTGCCTTACGCTTATTGCACTCATGTGCTAAGTGGATTCCGAGTTTGAGATAGTAATAACATTGCCTCAAGCAATGGGGCAGTTGGCCTTGGTGTAGCTTGCCATTCCACAACCTCTGCAGATCAGCCGGCCAACGCCTTTACTTAAGTGCAAGAACGCTCTAACTGGCGGTTGAGAAGTCGTCTTCTGACTCGGTGGATTCAACCGATTCATGAAGAAAGTTTGATCTATGTTCTCGATCAGGCGGTGGATGCATCTGCTGTGATCCAGATGCCACGTAAGGATCGAACATGGAGATATCCACCTGCGTGTCACGCGTACTCGGCTCCTAGGACCCCTGAGCCTCGTCCTCCGAGTTGTAGGATAGTTCTACATCCTCGGAAGACTGCTGTCTACCTTCTGCCGACCTCTTCCCAAGCTCGGTTGTGTCCATATTCATATCGACCACTTCTTTGCACCGCAGTTCTTCTGCGGCCTATCAAACGGAGTCGAAGCTACCTTCGAATAGTCTTCGATCCTTTTGACTCGGGACTTTTCCCTGAAGACTGGGTCTACTTTTCTAAGCTCCACTGATTCAGTTTCTTCAACTTTTAATGCAGGCTTCTTTGTCTGGGTACTTCCCGTAGATTTGACTGGTTCCTGACCAAGGGGCTCAACTGCCAGTGGTTTCACTGGTGGGCTTTGGTTAAGGAAAAGCAGCTCCTGTTCAAATCCTTGCATTGTAAGGCTCCTCACCAGCATCTCAATTCCAGTCAGAAACATCTTGTTTTGCTCCTGCATCATCAATAGGACCTCACTTTTGGTAATAGAATCTACAAGATATCTTAGCTGGAAAATAAGCTGCTACGAAATCGCGTTCGTGTCGAGACTCGGAGCGTGGTGAGAGAGGGCAGGATGCACTTGAGATGCTTATTTAGATCGGCAGTCACCTGTACAGAGGGAAGGTGAGCGCTGATCGTCAATGTGGGGGGAGAGGGTATCTTAGCGTGGTGCAGAGATCTGATAGCTCTGGACCACGTAGGATGCCCTTGGAACGTGATTCAGTTAATTAAATAAATGATATATATAGAATCATAGCTTTTATTAGACTATCAAAATAAGCATAATATACAGGGGGTGGGGGTATTCTCGACATACATATGACTAACATATGCGAGAGCCCCTGTATGATTATAATTCGTCCACTCCGGATAGCTGAGCGGGTTAGCATTCGCGAAAATCTGAGTGCTTGCTGCGGTGCGCACTGATCTTATATACTCCTCGCAGTCCCATATACTGTGTGTATAAGCGATTTGTTTACGTTGCCTCTACCTTGTTGTTGGCGCTCCTTGTATCTGTTGTTTAGATGCGCGCGTGGTCTCTCCTGCCGTGCTGCTGTTTCAGTGCCCCCCAAAATAAAATTTAACTCGCTCGAAATTTTATTTTTCCCTTAAAACTAAAGACAAGGGAGAGATTAGAGCGCCTTACACTATTTCTTTAGAAAACTCTGTATTTTATCTTATATATATAAAACAAAAAAAAAGCGGTGAGGAAGGTGAAGAACTTGTGCTCCCCTTTTTTGTTGCAGTCAAAATAGTCAAAGTTAAAGGTCTCGTTTGTTTTAGGCCCCTTTTGGCTATTATGTCTCCCAGTGTTTTTATTGTCAGTCTTCTTGTTGTCTGTCTATATGGCTTGTACTCTTTAATCTGTCCACATCTTTGTCTTTTGCCATGGCTGATTGCCCGTTGTTTTTGACTTGACTGGATTTTTATTTGGATTTGTGATTTGGTCTCTGGGTTCTTTCTGCGTTAGCGTTTCTTTTGGATGTGTCGTTACTCTCAAAATCGGCAAGTGTTTCTAAGAAGTCATTGATTGTTTTCATTTTGTGATTAGTAACGGTGCGTCTAATTTCTCTTTCAAAATGCTCCGCGATTTTCTTTACGACCTCGTGCCCATCTACGGCCATGTTTAGCTCGCGGGCTAATCCATACCTATTTGTAGCGTAATTGACTCTACTTCTCTGCCTGGAGATATATTGACCGTACTCTACTATTTGGCGTTCGCTCTTTGAATATTTTTATTCCAGAATCTTTCTTTAAATTGTTCATAAAATTTACTGTAATTTCTGACCTCGCCTTGCACAGGATACCACCAATTATGAGCATCTCCTTCGAGTGCTTGCGATACAATGCATTTAAATTAGTGATCTTCCGGCTTCACAAGAGAAAAATAGTTTTCAAATTCTCGTAAAAATTTCATTGGTCTTTCGCTAGTTAAGCCTTTAAACTTCGGAATATCTATTTTTATTCGTCGAGGCCTGTCGGTCGTTGACTCTTTGTTCTGATTACGCGTTCGAATCATCTTATCGAGTCTAGTAGACTCTTGAGAGCTCGATTCGTAAATTTTGGTAATTTCCTCCCGGAGTTGTGTGATAGATACGTTTGACTCTATTTTTTCTTTAATTTTGTCGAGATCCAAGCGTAAATTTTGATTTCGTGTTATGAGAGAATCGTTTTCTGTCTCGAGCAAATTAAGGCGTTCTTTTATTTTTTCCATAGATGAAGCGGGCATTCGTATCATCCACGCCCCCTTAAAGCTTGTCTTTCCTTAATTTTATACGTGAAGAGGCAACATCTTCATCTTCGTTGCCCTCCAATTCGTCTATACGATCCTCAAGTGCATTCTGTTTCTTATCCAATGTTATCAATTCAAACACTACGGCTTTCTGCTATTCTAAATTTTTATCCATTACAATGTTTTCATCACTTTCAATTTCCTCCAAGAGGATTTTTGAACGTCTTTTGCTGGCTTTATTGGTCATTTTGAAAATTAGTAATGTAAAATTCTCGAATTAAATTTGAATTTATTTTAATAATAGATCGAATATTGTTAACATTGGATTCTTAGAAAATGGTGGGTGGGCGCGACGCTACTGAATTCAAATTTTTAGATTTTGCATACCCTTCGTGATATTGCTTATATGCTCTTCTAAAGCTTGCACTTTATCCTCTACCCTCCTCAAACGGGTTTTGGTGACTCTTAATAAATCTGTAATGATCTCACGGGTTAGGTCTGCATCATCTTTAAGATTTTTTACCTCCTTCACGGAGTTCTCAAGGCTTTCTAACTTCTCATTTGAGAAGTTGATTTGATAACACTGTTATTCAGCGAATTTATTTATTTTTTATGAATCTCTTGCCTATTGTTATAAGCCAGGAGAACGTCGTTAAGATTATTAATCTTTTCTGATGTTGCTTCGTAATCTTTCTGCGTAGCCCCTAAATCCTTCCAGTATTGAAGCACGTTCTCATGACAGCGTTGCACGTTATATTGAGCTTTTTTCATTTGTTCGATAATTTTCATCTCATTATTTTGCAGTGTCTCAATTGTTTTCTTTAGGTCTGTAATTTGCTTTCTCCGTCGTGCATCGCGCTTGAGAACCTGCCTTACTGAGTTGTCCAGATAAGTCAACCGGTGGTGAATTTGTTGCTCGGCGAACAAGCCATTAATTTCGGGTATCAATTTCGAAATAATATTTCGCGGCCAGCAACTGGTGGTCTTACAAAGAAAGACAGAGAATCACGATGTAGCGCCGGCGGCCGCTATCTTAGCCTCATGCCTCCACACTCCCCTATTCTCACGAACCCATGCTTGACTTCTCGGAAATGCGAGACTTAATGCGTTTTGTTTTTTAATTCCCGAAATCACAAAGCTTGTCGCGCCTTGCTTTTTGGGTTTTTGCTCTCGGCTTTTACACGAATTTCGCTACATTTTCCGTATTTTCATGAAATACTTTTAATTTTCGCATTTTTACTCTTGGCTTTTTACACAAATTTCACTGTGATCTAGAACTTTAGAATTTACTCTACACTTTTATCATGCTTTTCTTCGTAGCACTTTTCGCGACTTTACGTTCTCTTTACGTTAATCTAGATTTGAACTTTTCACGACTTTATACTTTCATTAGTATAATTTTGAATTACTTACTGAATAAAGAGCCTGTCGCTCCAAGTTGCTGCATGGTGTCCACCTTGTTCAGGCTTCTTCTCGAGAGAGATGCGTCGGCTCCTGGCCTCGTGACACAAAGGTGCGGATGGTGAGTGAATACTCCATCACCTTTGTGTCCTATCTGCTGCCTTTGGCCACTACACTTCACTTGCTCTCGTGAGCTAAAACTCTTTCCCGCGTCTCTAGGCGCGCGCCTTACCGCTTTTCCTTATGCGTAGTCGAAGCGTGGCTCACCCGGCCCATAACCTGTGGGGATCAGGTTGGGTGAGTCTCGTAACAAAAGAACACACAAAGAGTCTCGTGGAAAAACGGTTTTATTAGCCTCATTACAACAAAAGAAACATGCCCTCTCTGAGGGCTGGCGGCGAAGTGGCGCATGCGCAGAGCCCTGAAGAGTCCCAAGTGCTTATCTCCAACGGTTCTAAAGTATATTAATAATCTAATTTTGTCATAAACAAACTAAATCTAAAAACACTTTTTTTTTTTTTTAATTTAATAAATAATATTCGAGAACGAAGTATGAGCAGCGTGAAAAGAGTGATTATTTTTATCGCGAAATGTTATTTTAAACTCTCGAGCCGGATTTTGTAAACAACGGAGGACCAGAATTGCCGACCTCGAGATGCGTAATCACAGCAATTTGATGAGTAAGAAAAGGAATATTTGTCATTTCAATTTTTAGACACTCGCCCCTTATTTGAAGTCTATAATCACATGTTTAGTCCATAAACCCTCTCTGATTTCCGTGAACCACTGATATATTCATAAATAAACATGAAAAGTAATCAAATAATGAGCTCGATGCTTTATGGATTTGACCCTCAGTCCGTCTGTACGGAGAAGTATTACGATTAAATAAAAAACCATTGCCTCAATGAATAGCCCCGCTATTCAAATTTTAAACTTGCTTTTCTTCGTTTTGAAATAATAATAATTATATTGAATATTGCTTATTATTGCACAGACAGAAAATCCTTTTCTATATTCGTATTTTGAATTTTATTATTTTTAGTACGTGGAACAATAGTGATAGTTTTCAAAAAAATGTTTTAAACATAATGATTTTTTACACCATAAACAACAAATAATAGCAACTTTTTTACAGCCTTCGATCTGGCAATCTGTTTCGCATAAATCATCGAAGCTAAAATCAACTGGATTTTCAAATAATTCCAGTTTTTCGTAAATATATGCACTTGCATACCAAGAGTATTTAATCAGATTAATATACCAAGGCGAAGATAATTGATTGTGGACAAGCGATTGCAGTTTTGCAATGTTATTTCGTAAATGCAAATTCAGATGGCGATTCATCAACATGACTTTATCAGAAAAGTGTCGTACAAAATTTTTCCATTGTCTAAACCCGCATACATCTAAAGGTTAAATTTGTCCTGTTGTCCCCGTTGGTATTTTTTCACATTTACAGATTTATCTTCTTGTGAAGCTTCTGTTGCTACTGATGAACAATGACCACTCCATGAATCTACTAATAAAAAATAAAAGTCACTTAATCTTTTTGGATGGATGATTCGTGTGACAATAAGATAATGGGTTTTCATGGTGCAAACTACTATGTCGTTATGTTTTCAGGATCGCCAAATCCAAATCGTGACTGAACTTTGACCCTGTGGTACTAAGCGGTCTTTATATTTAGATTCAGCGGCCCAAAAAATATGTCAGAATGATAATTTGACTCGATTTCACTAATGCTCGAGGATTTGACCTTCAAACAACCTCCAATCCGGCCTGAAGGAGATTGGAGACAAGAGGACACCGGATTTGGATTTGGCGACCCTGAAAACGTGACGACATAGTAGTTTGCCCCATGAAAACTCATTATCTTATTGTCATACGAATGCTCCATTCAACAAGATTAAGTGACCTTCATATGACCTTGAGGGTTATATTAAAATAAATTGAATGTTCATCTGGACGTAAAATTTCCCGCTCTTTCAGAATCTGCAGTCAAAAATTCATTTTTCCTAGAGTAAACAGCTTTGATCTTGAATTTACCTTCAAACTTACTTCATGGAGAAAAACAAATACCGGTTTTGGATTATATGGGATATATATATATATATATATATATATATATATATATATATATATATATTGTGAACTGACCATTGGGATATTCCCAAAGGATTTCCCAAAAGGAAAATCCAAAGGGAAACCGCAACGATCAGCCCTTTGGACAACAAGCTACAGGCACCAGCGCAAATGACACGAGGCCAAACCGACCCGAGCGCCACCGAATGCGCAAAGGCCAGCAAGAGGCCATACGGCCGCAGCAGCGCCATATAAATACTCCCGCGGGAGTTTCAAACCTCAGTCTTTAAAATCAATGTAACACAATCGCTTCGTAGAAATAAATATATTTAAATAAACCTACACAGATTATAAATACATTGTAATAATTATCTCCGCACAGTATTTCGCGAAAGTTTACTAAAATAAATTCTTTATTTAATTCATACAACAGTGTGTCACTTAATTCCAAACATCTGTTGAATTCCTAAATAAAGGTGTTTTCCTGTTTGCACATAACAAACAGGTGGCGACCGTAATTGAAGGGTACAAAAAACCATTCGACAATCTAGCACTAACACGGCAGTGCTCACTATCTAAAGGATTGTCTACTTACATGGCGACCGTGACAGGACGACATAGATATACTTAGTGTCGTACCCACAGTTTCTCTAAATTTTAAAAAGGTTACAAAGAGAATAATATAATCCACAACTTCTTGTTGAGTGAGTGCCACAGACTAAATCCAACCTTGTACGATGGACTCAGGAGAAACCAACCACCAAGAGGATAATTTTAATCTACCCGCAGCAGATGTACTAGGGGTACCTGTCACCGCAAGGGAGGAAAGACAGCGTCGAAGAGCCCAGGTACAAGAAAATCCCAATACACAAGAAGTCAACAACGGAGGACGAGGCAGAGGTGCAAGAAAGAAGATTCCACTCAACCCTCCAGGAAATCCCCTGAATAGTCTGAACACAGTGTCCGAATCAGAGGAGGAAGCTGCCGGAGGACAATTACCACCTACCCATCCAGGTCAAATTCCACCAATCTCACAAAACTATCAAAATATGATAATGGAGGAGATGAGAAGGCAGTTTGAACAGATACGGATAGAGATGACTAATAGAGATCAACAAACACAAAGGCAAATTGCACAAATGCAGAATGACATTGTGCAATATGGAAGAAGTCAACGAACGAATCCACAACCCAGTCAAAATTATCCAGAAGATGAAGAAATTCGTGCCCAGCTCACCCAACAAATGCAAAGAGGAGGGAACGAGAACCGAAGAACGTTACGTTTAATAAGAGAGACGTCAAGGATAAATAACCTCAAATTTGAAGGCAATGTTGTCAAGACCAACCCCCCAACCTTACTAAGAAACTTTGAAGAAAGTGCTATCAGTGAAGGATTGAATGAACGAGAGAAAATTGCTGCATTCAAACAAATCATGAGGGGCGAAGCCTATACATGGACAAGCACCGTGGAAGCCTATACATATCATCAGTTACGCCAAGAATTTTTAAACAAATATTGGAACCTACGTGTCCAAAGGATGATAGTGGACTACATTCTTGACGGCAAATATAATCCAAGCAAAGATCCCAGTATGGAGGGTTATTTTCGAAAGTGGGCGAACCTGGCACGTAATCTGGACCAACCAAGAGATGAAATCTGGATTGTTGAACATCTCAAACAACATTTCACTGAGAAAATCCAAGACAAGTTCGAGTTGAGGGAACCTCAGACCATTACTGAAGCAGCCACTCTATTACTGAAGCAAGACAAACCCAGTTTTGGCATCGAGGAATTTTCATACAAACGGAATAATGAGTACAAACCATACAACCATAGAGACCAAGCAGAAACCAATACGAAAACTCCTGAAAAAGGGAAAAATACCCAAGAAAAATTTCAACGGAACAATAGTAAAAATAAAAATTGGGATGCTCAAAGGTCAAGTGCAACACCGAAACCAACACAATTGAGAGCTTTAAAAGAAGAGTCTGAATCAGACATAGCCAGTGAAGCAGACGACTGGTATGATGACTACCAACCGGATGAAAGCGAGGAGGAAAAGGATCCACAGGAAGACGAACCAGAGATATGCACATTATTTGAAGAAAGTTCTAATGATGAGAATGAAAATTATGCCGAGACAAATAAAGTCATTTGTCCAGTGATCAATATCGAACTCTATGGCACCAGGATGTATGCTCTCCTCGATACTGGTGCACAGGTCTCCGCAATTTCACAAGCTGTTTTCCAAGATATAAAAATGAACTCCAAGGAAAAGATTCAAGAACTACCCACACTTAGTATCACAATCAAAGGGGCTCTTGGAGAGAAGACAAAAGTTAAACATCAAGTCTACCTGGACGTCAAAATAGCAGACCAAGTTTTTAGTCATCCACATGTGGTGATTAACAAACTCTCAAATCCTATGATTCTAGGATTTGATTTTATAAAGAAGAACAATATTATTATTCAACCCAAATCAAATAATATTATCATGGGAGATAATATTAGGTGTCCACTAGCAACCCGTGAACGAGGAATATGTTCTCTGGAGACCACACCGAATGCTAAGAAACGTCAGAAGGAAGTCGACCAACTATTTATGGACTTTGCTGATATCTTCAATAAAAAAAACAGGAAAGATAGTTGGATACAAGCACCATATTAAAATGCATAACAAAAACCCGTTTCGAGGTTATGTTTACCAGCCCACCCAAGGAGAAGCTGAGGCTTTACGAGCAGAATTGTTAAAGTTGGAGAAACAGAAGATTATTAAACGAGCACCAACTCCATATCTAAACCCGTTAAGAGTAGTAAAAAAGAAGAATGGGGAAATGAGACCATGCCTTGATGGCCGATGGGCTAACAGACAGATGGATGCAGACCACGCAAGACCATTATCAATCGATGAACTTCTGTCTAAAATACAACATGCTGAATGGTTTACACAATCTGGATATCACGATAAAGCACGACTAACATAACCTGTATATACCGCGGTTGCCCAGGAGCCCTGAGGATGAGGTTGCCGATGAAAAATGTCCACTGCAACTACCTCCATAACCCAGGATACAGCAGAATTTTCCTCGGCAGGCGGGCGTGTGAACTGACCATTGGGATATTCCCAAAGGATTTCCCAAAAGGAAAATCCAAAGGGAAACCGCAACGATCAGCCCTTTGGACAACAAGCTACAGGCACCAGCGCAAATGACACGAGGCCAAACCGACCCGAGCGCCACCGAATGCGCAAAGGCCAGCAAGAGGCCATACGGCCGCAGCAGCGCCATATAAATACTCCCGCGGGAGTTTCAAACCTCAGTCTTTAAAATCAATGTAACACAATCGCTTCGTAGAAATAAATATATTTAAATAAACCTACACAGATTATAAATACATTGTAATAATTATCTCCGCACAGTATTTCGCGAAAGTTTACTAAAATAAATTCTTTATTTAATTCATACAACAGTGTGTCACTTAATTCCAAACATCTGTTGAATTCCTAAATAAAGGTGTTTTCCTGTTTGCACATAACAAACAGGTGGCGACCGTAATTGAAGGGTACAAAAAACCATTCGACAATCTAGCACTAACACGGCAGTGCTCACTATCTAAAGGATTGTCTACTTACAATATATATATATATATATATATATATATATATATATATAGTTGTCAGCTTGATTTCAGTTTGAAATTCCCTTCAACCCCCTCCAACCCCTCCACTTAATAACGTTAAATTGTTTGAAAATTTACTTTATTATATATATTAGAACGAGGTTCAAGTCCTCGCTATGCCGGTAATCGGAGCAGGAACGAGAGTGACGGAATACGGCGGCATTGGCTCAATGGATAGAGCGAGTGCCTAGAGATCTCGGGAGCGCCGGATCGATTCTCGGTCCCAGCGTCTCCTTTTGTGTTTTCCTCCTCGCAAAGACAGTCCCTTTCCGTTACAATATATACATCTTCCTATATTATATAGTTGTTTTGGTAATACATATATATTTAGTTTTTCGATTTTAGCATTGTTCATTAGAAATACTTTTAAATTTTAATTATCTTTTACTCTGGATGTAGCAACATATAATTAACCATAATTAAAGACTGGTGATGACAAATAAACACCAACTTTAATATATGATTGACCTTGTGATTTGTTTATTGTCATCAAAGTTATCATTGATATCATAACTATATTTCCATTGTTTTTTCCACTTAAAATTTCTGCCATATTAGAATACTTTAGGAAGTGTTAATGTCATTGTTAAATAAATCAGGTTTTCCGCAACAATTAAAGAGGGACATAGAATCAATAAAATTTTGTTTCAAATGCTTAGGACATCCTGTAAAATTTGATAGTAATATAAACATTTTCCCAATTTTAATATTTTTTGTGATTTCTTTTTAATGGGAATAATCCGTTACGCCTTTAAAGCATTCACTTCGTAAAACATTTTGATTTGTCTTATAAAATATAATCTGGAACTTTCAACTTTGACAAAAGCATCTTTTATTATATGCTGAGAAATCTTGCCAAGATTTAGATATAGATTAAATTCATCCCTCACACCAAGTTTGTAATTATAAAATTGCAAATTTGAAATGTTATTGTTGCCAATTTTACATTTCATATTAGTCATCCATCCATAACCACCATTCGGATATATAAGTGGATATGTCATCGGATCTGTATGTTTACTTAGTAGTAAGAATGCTAATTGGTTTATAATGTCTCGAATATATAACAATATCACGTTTGATTGGTGGTTAATATATTTGACCGCGAATTCTGATAACTTACGGACCCATACCAGATATCTTGTCAAAATTAGCTCCAAAGCTTGCAACGTCTAAAGAATTATTGTATGATTGATAAAATTGACACTTCCAGCAGAAAATTTGGTTGCTAATATGTTTAATACTTTCGGATAACAAGGATTTTCTCGTAAATCTACTTTGCATTGTGACAACAGTCAGACAATTCATTTCTAATATATTCGAAAGCAAAATGTCTTGCTCTACAATATTTGCATATTTCGGTCATAGGAACCAAATAATTTTCTTGAATCAAGTTTTCATCAAATTGTATGTTTGCAATTCGATCTACAATCTCTTAAATTCGAATGAATGTCAACTTTCCTTTAAATTGATTTTTAACAAACTCATTATCTTTCAAAACATTTAATCCATAATATGTATCTTAAAAATTTCCATCTTCATTCAGTATGAATTTTTTATTAGTACTACGGGTTCTTCAATTCCTAATGTCATTGTTGTAAAATTTCTTTTTCTCAAAGTATTTTGAAATATTAATTCAGTTTATTAACTTTTTGTTTTCTTTAAACATTAAAATTTTTTATTTTACTTTTAGTTTTATACTATAACTTTTTGTCTTGATCATTCTTGTTTTTACAATAACCTTCTCTTTTGCGGTTTGCTTAATTTTTACGTTTTTCTTGTAATTCTTCTTTACTCAATTTTTCTAATTTATTAATTTTTTGTTGCTTTCTTTTTAAATATATCTTCTCGTTTTCATAATTTTCACAGTTCTTATTATTTTTATAGGCTACTCTTTTTCGTAATGTTTTTTTTTTTCGTTCATTGTGTAATTCATTCGTACTCATTTTTGGTTTTTTCTTCAAAATTTGTTGTTTGCTTGATAATTTTTTTGTCAGTTTTTCACTTTTCAATTTTACTATTTATATTAACATTATTAGACAATTGAAGTTTTTCTATATCTACTGTTATACAAGTATTATTCATTACAGTTCGATCATCTACTTCCATATCAAAGAATATTTGCAATATTTTTCACTTCTACAGTAGATATCTTTTATTCTTTGTACTTTGAAATTGTTTTTTAATTATCGTTTCCATGATTTTTATTTCATCTAAATTAAAATCCTAAATTTCTTCCATTATATTGAATTTGTAAACAAGATTTTCATTAAGCATTACGGAAAAACCATTATCCATATTGCCATTAGATATATTTTGTAAAATTGAAAACATATTATTGTGCCATGTTTCATAAATTGTTAATAAGTGCAGACGCATATTAGAAATGTCAAATGGAAAATTACATGGATATGTATTATAAAGAATTGCAACCGCAAAAGCAATAGAAAAAATACCACAATCATAACAATTATTTTGTTATTGAACTGTTTTATAACATATTTTCAATTCTGATATATTTGGAAATAATCTGTTAATAAAAACTTTATGTTTATTTCATAAAATTTTCGCATTCATACTGTTATATATATATATATATATATATATATATATATATATATATATATATATATATATATATATTTTGTTATAATAATACATGCAAATCCAATGACTATTAAGTGACCAGTTGCCACTTTAATGACTTAGTTTATGAATTTATTTACCTGCACACAGCTGTACAGTTACGGGTGAGACTGGCCTCACTTAATCTCTCCTGACTGCCAATAACAATTTCTTTTCTCTCTTTCTCTCTCTCACACTCTCACATAAAATATAAAATTTCTTTCACCTTGTTGTAGGTGTCGACGGGGAACGAGAAAGGGTGACTTCTTTCTTTTCCTCTTACAGCTGCATTTCTCGTCCTCTGGTAAACGTGTCGTTTAGGACCCGCTTTGAATTTTGGAACTTAATGTCTTAGAACCAATTTAAAACCATTAGGATACTTTGTTTTACAAGGATTTTATTCTCAAATTATTCAATTTAAAACAATGAAACTAAATGTATATTACAACTGAATGAATAAACAAAATTAGAAAATAAAATGAAATTAGAAAATTGAACTAAATACGGTCGACCGAACTGGAGCTCGGCTCGAGTCAAGTGCCGTGTGATAGCGTGGCTTTGGAACGGTCGGAAGTGTTTCCGGACCTCCCACGCTTTTGTGAGTTTTTCATCCCCTTAACTACCTCACTGTTTCGGCACTTGTTGCACTCATTAGGTCTTACGGGGTCTAGCAACTGTACAAGCGCCTAAACTGCAGCCTCGCTTTGCACGCGCGGTCTCGAGCAGCGGAGGGAAAATTGTTTGGGTCAGCGAGATTCTTGGCTACCTGATACTTTTGTGGCCTTGAGTCTCACTGCACCATTAATGTATGGAACTTTCCCGAGTTTATATTCAAAATAATTTCTTGAATATAATCATGGGGAAGTTGTCACATAACATCCTCCCCCCATTGAAAACATTTGTCATCCTCGACAAAATTCGCAGGTCCTACGGGTGGTACGGTCCAGTTGGTGGTCCATAACGAGTAAGGTTTAATGATGTGAATATATCACTTAATGAAAAGAAAAATTTAAAGCCTCAAATCAAGAACAAGGGCGCGTTTGTTAAAGGAATGATTTGTAATAGTGCATTTTAGTTTTGTAGGCATAGTTCAAGTTTGTTTTTACGACACGTAAGCGTGATGGTTCAACCAATCTTTTGTCTTGTTTGCGGGGTGTGCCGTCATACCCTACGAAGATCTATATGTGTTTCTCTTGGTAGTTTATGCGTTTTCCCCTTCCTTTTTTTTATGTTTATATATGTGCTTTACATTCATTTTTCTCTATTTATGTGATTTTTATCATGTGCGTGGTCATGTGTCCTTTTGAGTCAATTTCATTCTCTTATTTGCACGATGGGATGGGTTTATCGGGTGGTTCATCTCTTTCATGTTTTTGATTTGAGCTGTCTTTTAGTGTTGAGTAAAAAGAAAATAAAGAAAAATTATTCAAATCAATTCTGGCACTCGCCACTTACTTGTTGTCGAATTATTTGGTCCGTGGTCTAGGGTCCTCTACAATCTATTACAATCTATCTTATTTCCTATTTTGTTAGTATTGTTAGTTCTCGTTACCTAATATACTACTTGTTTTGTTTTTCGTGAAGTGCATATACATTGACATTTTTAAGTATTTTCATTTGTTAGTACTTACTTCTAGGAGTGTTATATCTTAGCCGAACATCTGACAATTCTTTTATGATGTAGTTGGTGGGGTTTAGAATTAAATGGTCCTTTGTGTATATATGTATGGGTATATTATGAAATTACAAAAATATGTTTATTATTGAATCATTAGATCTTATAAATACATTGGTCCCTGTTGACGATAAAAAAGGTGGGTTGGTCAATAGTAGATGATCCAGGACAAGTTATTGGGACTGAGCCCCATGACTGATGAGACTTAGTGTCTCAAACCGGTCTAGTTGGTCTTCATCCTCAGCGTCTACTCTGTCTTCTCTTGTCGTTATTAATGGTTTATCGAGAATCAGATTGCCATCACTATGATTAAAATACTGTACGAAGGCTAAGTATTTCTTATGAGGCCTATCCTCATCTTGGTTTTTTTGTAACAAAAACCTAATATGGTCCACTGGTCCAAATGTTGCGAATACTCTCACAAACTCTTCATGGTCCGTAGCTATGAGTACTTGGGCGCAGAATCTTAATCCTGCAGTATCGTCTAACTGCTCAGTTATGATGTTGGGTCTGGGTACTGGCATCTGGCTGGGTTTTATTGGTAGCCGTGCGTCTGATGTGACTTCCTCTGCTTCCTGTGGTTCCAAGATTGGTGGGTCTCATTCCTGTTCTCTGGATATTAAAACTATGGCGCTCTCGCTATCTTCGGCTTCTTCATATGTGGCTAATATTTTGGTCTTACCTTCTTTGTTGCTCTAAATTAGCTCTATCCATACCGGACCAAACTCCTTCAGGTCTGGTAGTAGCTGGTGTGTAAGTCCTATTATTATTATTGCCATTGCTTTGTCGTTCAGTTTTTTGACGTGTGTGACTCGTGGTATCGTGTTTTCTATATTATGTTCTCCTGGGTTTGTACGTTGTTCTGTGAAGTTTATCTGTGTTTCCTGTGTAAATTGGTTTTTGATGGTTAAGCCTAAACCTTGTCTGTTCGTGCATGGTGTCAGGACTGGGGCTTCGACTATGCCTTGAAGATTTCTTCCGAACCCTTTTCAGGGTTGGTATCCCATCCTCATCATTATTCTCTGGGGTATTGATAAACCAATTTCTTCGGTAGCTCTTTCTTCTACCGCTGATGCGTTGTCATCTTCTTCATTGTGAGCATCCCTAAATTTCGCACCATCTTCTCTTACATTCAGGGCTCTAGTTTTCTAATGTTCACTTTTAAATATGACCATCAGTTAGTATAAATTTGGTGTTGTCGTGGTTGCAAGGTCCATAATTTTTAAAGAGATGGCCTGTTGGTCGCCCTGATCTTTTGCTAATATGCTCACCTCATCTATCTCAGTGATGTCCAGTATCATTATGTTGGTGTGATCCATTTTGCTGGAGCAATTCAAGTTGGTTTGAATTAATTTTGGTTCAGGGTTCAATTCAAATATAGTGCTTAATGTTTATCATTGCTGGTCATGTAACATTTACTAGTATATGACGTACAGTTTGGGGTCCTTGTGCTTCGTGTCGGTTACGGTATGCACTTCGAATCTCATGTGGTGCTTCCCTTTTTTTCTTTATTAATATTTTATGGTATGGGTACCTTCTTTTTTATTATTTCTTTTTTTTTTCATTATAGTGTCCAATAGGTACAGGGTCGAATTTGGGTCTTCATATCTATACTTCAAAATTATTTGAACGTTTATGTTCGTAAATTTGTCAATTAATTTTTCAATAATATGATCAAGGGGAGAGTTATGAACAAAAGAAGTATAAATAATCATTAGGTACGTACACTAACAAGTCAAATGGCTTTTATTAAATACATGTTTGAATATATGTTAATTATTATCCCACGACTCATGCAACTACACACCCCAAGCTTATATAAAACAGCAAATATTATAGTGTTTCAAAAATTAACTTAAATAATTTATAATTATGTTTTTGCTTATTAAAAATTAAAATTTGATTGGTTACTTATATATATATATATATATATATATATATATATATATATACACACTAGTGGAAAAAATTATAGGATCAAAAAAAATTCTGAATTTTTAGGGGTTTTTTAAATGGCTGTATTTCCCTTAAAAATGGTCGTATCATGATTTTAAAAAAGGCATTTTAAAGCTTGATGTATCTAATTTTAAGATCTTACAATGATACAATTTTTCAAGCATCACGTACCGCGCAATCCTAAGAAATACTAAAAAAAATTTTTTCTCAAAATTTTTTCGATTCTTTTTTATGGTCCATCAACTTGGCAAAAATTTTTCGAATTTAACCACCATATGTGTCGAATAACTTGTTTATTCAGCTTCAATTTGTTTTATTTAAAACTTCGATTCGACCACTTCTCGCTGAGATATCGAGCTTTGAATGGAAAGATCTTTTTTCTCTTTAATCATCAATATCTGAGCAACCGCTTATTGTACAAGAAAATGAAGCAGGGTTTTGAAATCTTGAATAAATTTACCACAAAAATCAGCGATAGTTTTTTCAAAAAAAAATTTTTCTTTAGTCTTTACATTAATTTGAAAATGCAAGAAAAAAATGGCCTTTGGTGGCTTTTCGGATAATCAGGCGTTTAGTTGAAAATATCGCGTAAACCTGTAATGTTAAGTGTGCCTTTTACAGTTCAATATGCCCACAAAAATCTCACAAAGTTTCAATTTGATCCATCAAACCGATTTTTGTTTCATTAGATCGAATTTCAAAAAAATTAAAGGATCACGACTTTGACGGTAAATGATCATAATCTTTACCAAAATGAAAAAAAATGTTTTTTTCGGTCTTTGACTGCAGTTTTATGGATAGAGGTGTTCAAAAAACATTTCAAGAAAAAAAATTTTTTTTCTTAACTTCACAAAATTTAAAAGAACAATATTTTATCATTCTCAACATGATTCTGTTGTTGCATTCCATGATTTTTCTGATTTGTGAACTGAATTGACTCAAACATTTAATTCAATTTAAAATGAAGTTTATATACCCAATCGTATTTCGAACTCGATCTACACGTTTTTCAGAAATTGCTTATTGTTAATTTTCGTGAGTTCTTACAACGCTAAAAAAACAGTTTTTTTCAAAACTACTCCTTTTTCATCAAAAAAAAATTTAATAAATTTCCGTAAATCAAAACTTTATTTTGATTTCTTATCATGGTAAGACGGCATTTAACAGAGCCGGAGGTTGCTCGCTTAATCACTCTACTTGAAGAGGGTTACAGTCAACGTGATGTTGCCAATCGGATGGGTGTTAGTCAATCTGTCGTATCCCGAATGAATGCTCGATACCAGGAGATGAACCAATACAGTCGTCGTCCTGGACAAGGTCGTCATCGTGTCACGACTGTTAGTGATGATCGGGCAATTGTCCGACAAGTTCGACGTGAGCCTTTCATCAATGCGAACATCCTGGCAAGAAATTTCCCAAATCGGGTACAACAGCAGCAACAGCGACAGCGACAAAGACAGCGACAGCGACAGCGACAAAGACAGCGACAGCGACAGCGACAAAGACAGCGACAGCGACAGCGACAAAGACAGCGACAGCGACAGCGACAAAGACAGCGACAGCGACAACGACACCAATTCCGTATAATTTCTTCCCGGACAGTCATTAACCGTCTTCGTGATACTGGGTTAAATGCACGCCATCCTAATCGTGTACCACTGTTGACAGCAAGACATCGCCAAGCTCGTTTAGCGTATGCAAACGCACATCGAGCCTGGTCATTAAGACAATGGGGAAACGTTTTATTCACCGACGAATCCCGGTTCAACCTTCACGGGAGCGACCGATGTCCCCTTGTTTGGCGTCGTCGTGGAGAACGTTTTCGCCAGAACTTTGTCCGTCCGATTGTTGCCTGCGGCGGTGGATCGGTCATTGTCTGGGGCGGCGTTTCGCGAAATAGGAGAACACCTCTGCTGATTGTGCGTGAAAACTTAACAGCTAGACGCTATATCGACCAAATTTTGAGGCCAGTTGTACTGCGCAGACGGCAACGACAGGGGGCATTTATTCTAATGCAAGATAACGCACGTCCACATACGGCCAACATCACCAGACGCTTTTTTGAACGGCATGACATCTCTCTGCTTCGGCACCCACCAATGAGCCCAGATCTTAACCCCATCGAGCATGTTTGGGACATAATGGGTCGTTGTTTGCGCAGAGAGTATCTAAATTTGCAGAACTTGGCCGCATTAGAGCGTGCACTTCTGTGCATTTAGAACACTATCCCGCAACCTCAGATTGCCCGCTGCATCAATATGACTGAACGCTTGGCAGCCGTAATTGAGAACAGGGGTGCTAATACCCGTTATTAACAATACGGACGAACGGACAGACGAACAGACGTCAACATAAACAGACACCCACACACTCTTTGGAGAATGAGTTTGGAGTCATTAAATACGGAGGAACTGACGAGCCTCTGGGTCTCATTTCTGCTAAAGAAACACACTAACACACACAGTCACCCACACACTCTTTGGAGAATGAGTTTGGAGTCATTAAATACGAAGGAACTGACGAGCCTCTGGGTCTCATTTCTCCTAAAGAAACACACTAACACACATACAGACACACATACGCAGACACACACGCAAGAAGCGTAAATCCGACCGGGCAATCTCCACGTCGTACGCTTTGGGTAATGCAAATGCCGGCGGTTGTTTTTGATTAAAATTTTCTGCAGTTAAGAAAAATTTTTTTTTTTTTGAAATGTTTTTTTTTTAATAAATTTGAACACTTCTATCCATAAAACTGCAGTCAAAGACCGAAAAAAACATTTTTTTTCATTTTAGTAAAGATTATGATCATTTACCGTCAAAGTCGTGATCCTTTAATTTTTTTGAAATTCGATCTAATGAAACAAAAATCGGTTTGATGGATCAAATTGAAACTTTGTGAGATTTTTGTGGGCATATTGAACTGTAAAAGGCACACTTAACATTACAGGTTTACGCGATATTTTCAACTAAACGCCTGATTATCCGAAAAGCCACCAAAGGCCATTTTTTTCTTGCTTTTTCAAATTAATGTAAAGACTAAAGAAAAATTTTTTTTTGAAAAAACTATCGCTGATTTTTGTGGTAAATTTATTCAAGATTTCAAAACCCTCCTTCATTTTCTTGTACAATAAGCGGTTGCTCAGATATTGATGATTAAAGAGAAAAAAGATCTTTCCATTCAAAGCTCGATATCTCAGCGAGAAGTGGTCGAATCGAAGTTTTAAATAAAACAAATTGAAGCTGAATAAACAAGTTATTCGACACATATGGTGGTTAAATTCGAAAAATTTTTGCCAAGTTGATGGACCATAAAAAAGAATCGAAAAAAATTGTATCATTGTAAGATCTTAAAACTAGATACATCAAGCTTTAAAATGCTTTTTTTAAAATCATGATATGACCATTTTTAAGGGAGATACAACCATTTAAAAAACCCCTAAAAATTCAGAATTTTTTTTGATCCTTTAATTTTTTCCACTAGTGTATTATTATTTAATATAAATTATTTTATAAATTGTCTTTTCTGATGGAATTGATACAAAGTATATAAATAACAGAGATTCTACTTATTTTTTTAATAATCATAACCACGAAAATATTATGTTATGATATATATATATATATATTAGGTGGCTATTCGTCGATTAATAATAAGGCAACGTTTTTATCGTTTAAGAATTCATGATATATACATAACCTTAAATTTATTTTACATAAAAATTCAAAACATTTTACCAAAAAAAACTATTTTATCGTCTATAGATCAAAATACATCCCTGAGGGGTTACAATTTAACGAATTTGTCTAGAAATCCAAAAAGTTACCAATCATATAAATGCGTCTATATATGCTTCTTTCATTAGATTTTTTTGTCTTTACAGGGATGAGACCATGTCCGCAGCATCTTTTGAGACTTTCCGAAAGCCGTTCGATGTTCAGAATTTCACCGAAGTAGGTTGTTTAACTTGCTATGAAGATAATGAAAATTTTCAAACATTACTAAATCGTAATGAAAAATTAAAAAGTGCATTTGTCAACGGAAAATCTAATAATGTCAAACAAACGAATCATTTAAACGTAATAACTGTTGACACTGAATTTCAAGTCGAATCTCTTGCTCATATAAATATCAACTTAGAAACCATCAGACCAGGTACAACGAAACAAAAAATTCTAAAATAAAACATTTTTAAAGTAAAATTTTTTATAGGTGATATACCGCCAATCACCGTAATTGATCAACGCAATGGAATAACTGTACTATTACATTTCGCTAAAGATACTCCAAGATTTGATGTATCTGTCATTGTAGTTACTACAATGAGTAAAAGCAGTAAAGCTCTCAGTGACTATTTATTTCAAGCTGTTGTACCAAAAGTAAGTATGCAAACTGTTTATACAATTTTGTAAGTCTTAATCATCAAACACATTGTATATTACCAATATCGGTGTAAAATGTTACGTCCAAACTATGAATTAATAATAATGAGAACGTAATGTATAGTATAGTGGTAAGACGCTAAATTTAATACGAACTATTATACGCCTAGCTTAACATTAATATTCAAAATGACAAGAGGTACGGAGTCGATATTCAATTCGAACATCAACTAACTGGTTATGTAAGTGCGAGAGCTAATAAAATTTCACATTAACGCTAGCGGGTTATGAAGTTCTCCAACATTTTACTTATTTTATCTTAAAATTAGTAAACTAATACAATACAAAAAAGTAGCGCTCGTTTGCTACGTTACAATAAAATGTTTAATACAAAGTTTCAGTGATTCAGCGCCCGCTGTTTATAATACATTAAACGGCAACCATACAGAAACTGCAAGCATAATCAAAAACCATTGCCAATTTATTGGCATGTAGCTTCTTCCAACTAAATTTATAGTTCCAGTACATAAAAAATATTGTTTTCATATGCAGTATGTGTATTATGACAATTGTATGTATATAATTATTTTTTAAATGCTTTTAAACAGTACATAAAAAATATTGTTTTCATATGCAGTATGTGTATTATGACAATTGTATGTATATAATTATTTTTTAAATGCTTTTAAACATATTTTTCGTGAAGTGCTACAAAAACACGCAGAAAGGCGCTTGTTGGAATGGATAAGAAAAATTAATCAATAAAAACTAGCGTATCACAGGTGGCTTTTCGGGCCCTCTAGGCCACTGTGCACAACAAAAATTCGCATTTCTATTTCATAATAAAATAAAATAAAACACGCAAAAAATTCATTATTAATAATAAAGTTATTTTCCACTGAGTTATAGCGTGAAAGGAAGTATAACTGACAACTGTAAAATACGATAAAATGGTCAAAGAATTTATAGTTACGGAACTATAGCACATACAAACTCATTTACCTTAGAAATAGTAAACATGTGTCGTATATTTTTAGACGAGAGACGAAGACCGAGAGCCGAGAATGATCAAACGCCAGAATTAATAATATTAACGAGATTGAATAAGAACGCCCATTTCACACACACACACACACACACACACACACACACACACACACACACACACACACACAATAAGCACACACTGCCGAATAAGAGCAATAAAGCGAGACACCCGCCTGCTCAGGTGCTATAAATGCTTGGGCTTCGGCCATACTGCTGCAAGCTGCATTGAGCAGCACGACAGAAGCCGCTGCTGCTACAAATGTGGCTCAGCGGGACATGTAGCGAAAGACTGCACAAACCAGCCCAGCTGCATTCTCTGCAGAGGAAAGGACGACGTAGAGAAAAGCGACCATGCCGCAGGTAGCTATGATTGCCCAGCGTCCCAAGCGGCAGTGAAAGCCACAAAACAAAGAAGATGAGAATAGTACAGTTAAACCTGAACCACTGTGAGACAGTCCAGGACTTTCTCTGTCAGTACGTCCGTGAGCAGAAGATTGATGTCGCTATAATCAGTGAGCAGTACAGAGATCTTGAACAGCCAAGGTGGGAATCCGATGGCTCCGGTAAAGCAGCTATTTGGGCGTGCAGAGACCTTACCTTTCAAAGTAGGATGAAAGTCAAAGAAGCAGGTTTTGCCAGCGCAAAGATTGAGGGTATACAGGTATACAGCTGTTATGCCCCACCCAGTGCGCCAATAGATCAGTTTTAGCAGTTCTTGGACCGGCTAGTACGAGATGTCAGGGCTAAAAAACCAGCTATTATAGCTGGGGACTTTAACTCATGGTCGGTTGAATGGGGCAGCCGAAAATCCAATAGAAGAGGACAGGCCCTACTAGAGGCATTCACACTTCTGGACTTGGTACTGGTGAACGAAGGCAACGTACTATAAAAACCTATAAAAAGGTGGATGCTGAATCAGTGATCGACTTAACATTTGTTAGTAGATGTCTGGTAAAAGAGGTGAGTGAATGGACCGTAAGCGATCACTTCACTAATAGTGATCACCACGCCAATATAATGGAGCTGGTCACACAAAACATGGTACACTGTACTAACCCTATAAGTACGAAAATGGAATGGAAAGCCAAGGAGTACGACAAGGAACTATTTCTGATGATGTTAGGAAATATCCAATTGACGGGATCAGCAGAACACAAGGCTGAACAAATGACAAAATGGCTCACCCGAGCCTGTGACGCAGTTATGCCAAGAAAAGTGCCCAATCAAAGATGGGCACCAGTATATTGGTGGAACGAGAAGATTAGATCAGCGCGTTCCGCCTGCCATCGAGCACGAAGGCTGGAGCAACGGGCAAGGAAAAAGTTTTACCGAACCGGTATAGGAAGCGAAGCTGTAGAAGAATGCAGCAGAAAAATGAAAGAAGCCAAGTGCACTCTCAAGAAGTGCATCAGTGAAAGCAAGCAGAGATGTCATAAGGAGCTGCTAGAAGAGGTCAATAAAGATCCATGGGGCAGGCCCTACAAAACAGTTATAAAGACACTCAAAGGAAGCTATATACCCCCACCAAAGTGCCCAGAGGTACTGAAGAGGGTAGTGACAACACTTTTTCCAAGTCAGCCGGACGCACCATATGCTATAGCAGAGGAAGTGCGGGAAGAAGATATACCTCCAATTACAGTTGAGGAGCTACTCGTAGCAAGCAAGAGGGTAGGAAACAATAAGGCCCCCGGTCCGAACGGCATACCAAATGTGGCGCTGAAGCATGCCATCGAGGCTAAACCTGAAGAATTTGTTGGCCTCTACAATGCATGCCTAGCAGAAGGGAGATTTTCGACGAACTGGAAAAAGCAGCGACTTGTGATGTTACCTAAGGGTAACAAAGCGCCCGGAGGGGAGACATCGTACAGACCATTATGTATGATGGACACACAAGGAAAAATACTGGAGCGCATTATCAGCAGCAGGGTGGAGTGCATAATCGAAGAGACCAAGGGGCTTGCCGAGCACCAATATGGCTTTCGGAAGTGCCGATCTACTTTGGACGCGATCGGCCTAGTGGTAAACACAGCCCGAGCAGCCATCAGTGGAAAACGGTGGAAGGGCGGAACAAAGACGTACTGTGCAGTTATTACTTTGGATGTCAAAAACGCATTCAACTCTGCAAATTGGACGAAGATACATGAAGCGCTTGAAAAGCTTGAGGTGCCCACCTACATCAGGAGGATGATGGCCGACTATCTGAAGGACAGAACTTTACTTTACGAAACGGATTGCGGCATTGAAACCTACAAGGTAACGGCAGGTGTTCCACAGGGATCAGTGTTTTGAGGAAAGAGTGATTTTTGACCTTTCCTTGGTGTTGCTCGCCAACTTAATTTTGAACAACTGGTTAATTTGGGTGAAATAAATTATATTTCACAGTTGATGTTGTTTGATGAGCTTGAATATTTATTGTAACGAAGTGAACTTTAAAATAAGGTGAAACTGTGTAGAGTATAGAATGTATATTTGTGATGTGTATGTTGATCTGGACTCCGTGGAGGTCAAGGTGTATCTGTCTGTTCGGCTGCCGATCGGTAGTGCGTATAGATCGGAAACCCTTGGAAGGGGTTCTTGAGGGTGAGTTTGGAGGGAAAATGACGTTTGTAATTGGCTAAGATGGTTCGGAAAGTGTGATGCTGATTGGTCGAAGGATGTCGTTATTGAGTCGAGTCTGTCGCGAGAAAGTGCGCACCTTGGGTGCACGTGTGAGGGCTGTGGGCCGAGCGCGGACTATCGACTGGTACAAACGTGATGAGTGTCATAAATTCGTCGTATCCTCGAGAGTCGTGTCGAAGTTATTATTTATGAGGATTAGTGAGAAAATTTGAAACTGTATGAAAAAACTCGGATATGGGAGGGTTTGGATAGTTGAAAAAATGTGCATTGTCTGTGGTCACGTAGATGCAGTTGTCTGTCAGTTTGTGAGGGTGTGTTGTGTCTTGTGTGGAGTATTTTTTATGTAACATGTGCGTGAGTTGTGTTTATGTCAAAGTAAATAATTTTCTTAAAATAGCTTTGCGACGCAACAATCAGTACTGGGCCCGCCATTGTGGAACATTATGTATGACGGAGTGCTGAGACTACAACTCCCGCGGGAGGCTATGGTAGTAGGATTCGCAGACGACATAGCTCTTGTAGTAGTAGGGAAGGAAAAAGAAGGCGTCGCTAAAATCACCAATGAAGCGATCACCACCATCCAGAGGTGGCTGAGAGAAACGGAACTTGAACTCGCTGGACACAAGACCGAGGCAATCCTGATATCTAGGAGGAAGAAAATGGAGACGATCGCCCTAATGATAGACGGCCATGAGATAACCTCTAAATCGACTATCAAGTATTTGGGCGTTACTATAGACGAAAAGTTGACGTTTAAACAGCACCTTGAATTAACAGGTGAAAAAGCGTCAAGTACGGCTGCTGCTCTATCTCGGCTCATGCCGAATGTCGGTGGAGCTACTCAGAAGAAAAAGAAGCTGTTAGCAAGTGTCAGTACATCGATTATGCTGTACGGGGCACTAATTTGGGCAGATGCAATGGCAATAAAAGCCTATGCGCGGAACCTGTCATCCGTGTATAGACGGAGTGCGCTAAGAGTAGCGTCTGCTTACCGCACGGTATCGGACGATGCAATAAGCGTCGTGGCAAGCATACCACCCATCGACCTCTTAGCACTAGAGAGGAAGGCCATATACATGGCAAAACAAAAGAACAGCAATAGAACGAAGGCAGAAATCTGGAACGCTGCCAGAGAACAAACAGTAGCTGAGTGGCAGAGAAGATGGGACAGTAGCCTGAAAGGGCGCTGGACGCACCGACTTATACCAAAGACTGAAGACTGGATCAAAAGAAGACACGGGGAAATAAACTAATACCTCGCGCAATTTTTGACGGGACATGGATGCTATCGAGCATACCTATGTAGATTTAATTTAGAAGACTGTCCAGACTGCCCAGCATGTTTGGACATTTGCGAGGATGCTGAACACGTTTTTTGCTACTGCTCGCGTTACCAGCAGGAGCGTGAAGAGTTTGAACGCTACCTCCAGACCAGAGCAACTCCTGAGTCTATTATGGTAGCTATGTTCGCCACCGCTGAGGGCTGGCACGTGGTTAGTAACTACGCCGCGGTCATCCTCAAGAAAATGAGGGGAGACGAAGAGAGAAGAAGACGAGAGATGCTGCAAGAAGCTGACGACCGGACGATGCGGTAAGAAGTAGACGGCAGCCTATAATGAAGAAGGTACGATAGTAGATTTACTAGATATGGACGCATAAGGAATGACAATCACATCAAGGAGACAAGGGCAATGTCCCTATGCCCCCCCGCGAAGTAATACTTGACCGTGGTACCGCGGGGGAAAAAGGCACTGAAGACGGAGCTTGGTCCTCCTCACCGACAAATCGGTAAGGAGAGCGAAGAGGATTCGGGTTGCAATTGGATTCTATATTCGGTCGCAAAACGAAGGGTTTTAGTTGGTGAGAATCCAACACACGCTGGCTCAGGCCATGTCATGATCTATTAAGATTTTTCCCTCCAACCTCTTTCTCCAATAAAAAAAAAAAAAACACACACACACACACACACATCAGTGCACAGGCGAAATGCACTTAGGGTCGCGTTTGCTTGCCGTACGGTATCGGTCTGCGTTATTGCAGGTCTCCCACCAATAGACCTATTAGCAAGGGAGAGAAAATCAATCGACGAAGGAAAAAGACGAGACAGCGGCAAAACCAAGATAGAAATTTGGGATGCCGCTAGGAAAGTAACAATGACGGAGTGGCAAAAGCGATGGGACTCTAGTAGTAAGGGTCGGTGGACACACCGCCTCATACCAAGTGTAGAAGACTGGATAAAATGAAGACATGGGGAAGTCAATTTCTACCTAACGCAGTTTCTGAGTAGATATGAATGCTACCGAGCATATCTGCATCGATTTAAATTGGAGGATTACCCGGATTGCCCGACGTGCTTGAAAGCAATCGAGGACGCTGAGCATGTATTCAGTGAATGCGCACGCTATGAACAGGAACAAGAAGAACTTGAGTGCTACCTGCAGACCAGAGTAACGCCTGAGTCTATTATGGTAGCTATGATGACTTCGGCCGACGGATGGAGCGCAATAAACAATTTTGCTGCAGACATCCTTAAGAAGGTCCGAAAGGACGAAAAAAAAAGAAGAAGAAGACGTGAGATGCTGCAAGAAACAGATGACCGGACGATGCGGTAAGAAGTAGACGGCAGAGGAAAACGTGATGACGACCACATCAACAGACGAGGGCGGTAGCCCAAAGTTCCCCTGCGAAGCAATACTCAAACGGTGTTACCGCGGGGGCGACTTATTGGAGAAAGAGCCAGGTCCAACTTACTTAGGGTTGGTAAGCAGGACAGAGGGGATTCGGTTGCCGTTGGAATTCAAAAGCTAACGGTAAACGAAGGGTTTAGTGGATGAGAGTCCCACACAGGTGGTACCAGTCGGTGCCATATCGTCCATAATGGATTTACCCTTAACCTCTCACTCTATAAAGGAAAAAAAACACACACACATCAGCCATAAGCCTCTCCATGAGACTCTCGCTCCGCTAGACTCACACGTATACCAAAAGTACAACGCCCCACACTACCAAATTGCGAGGATCTAGCAATTATAGTTTCTGACTTAGAGGTACCAATAATTTCAGAATGTTTTGTTTTCACAGTACTGGCATCAGCAGAAAAATTCAACAGTTTAGTTGCCGTTGCTTGAATGGGATCAAGAAGAGTTATATATCAATTACCATTTCAAAAAACCAAAAAATTTTAATTAGGGACGTTCCTGGTTGCAAAAGTTTATAAAATGCCTAATTAACATTATCACCAGAGACAACATTTTAAGCCGATCGAAATCGAATAAAGTCCACTGAAAAGCTACTATTTTTATCTAAATTTAGAAGAAAAGCTGGTCCTCGGCAAGCATTAGGAACCAAGAAAGGTTTTTTTTTATAATAAACCATTTCTCCGTAAATAAACAAGATTTCGTGATTTTTCATATTTGTAGCTGCAGTTAAAGACTTAGACTTTTTAAATATATAATAGCCGTTACTCTAAAATCAATTATTAATTGTATATTCAGTGTCGAAAAAACGCGATAGCGCAACGGCGGTCGATTTCTCCGCGGGAGACGGAGTGGGGGAACCGTCGCGCGCTCACGCTCGATACTGAAAAGCTTAATTTTAAAAGGTTAATTTTACTTCGTAATATATCAATCATTCTAAATTAAACGTTAACGTGTTGTTACGTCCTCGGCTATGATGCTGTCGTCGATTGCAACATTTTTATTGGTTAGTTTATTATGGGGGAACACGGAGGACGACGAGAATTTTTATGAGAAAATCCTAGCGCTTTTGGTGTTTAGACAACCCCCGCGATCTTGAAGAACAGCACAAAATGCCTGGTTGGGAAATCTTTTGTTAGTGAAAAAGAACTTAATTTCGTGCCTTCAGAATACAACTCGATTTGTGAAACCCCGAATAATGGATGCTACGCGTTAGTTCTATAGCTTTTCTTTTAAGAGAGAGAGAGAGAGGGAGAGAGAGAGAGAGAGAGAGAGAGAGAGAGAGAGAGAGAGAGAGAGAGAGAGAGAGAGAGAGAGGGAGAGGGAGAGGGAGAGGGAGAGGGAGAGAGAGAGGGAGAGGGAGAGAGAGGGAGGTGGGGTGGAGAGGGAGGGAGTGGGAGTGGGAGAGGTAGCGGGGGAGGGGGGAGAGTGTGCATGCATCTGGCTCTATCTCCTTCTATCTGAGCGTCGCTTTTTCTTAGCGTTTACCGCGAGTGGGCTTTAGCTCAGACAGACACGAGAGCTCCGTGTGATCCCTTGTACTAAATAAATACACAGTGTACTTCACTAAGTCGTATTTTATTCTCCTAGGAGTCCTTTCCACGACAAATAATAACAGGTTACGGGCACAGTCCGATAACGTGCTGGAAAAAGTAACGAAAAATAGAAGAAAAAGTAAGCTAGTGCAGTAGTGCGCGAAATACTCGAGAAGAGTTACAAAGGTAGAAATGGCTACAGGAGAAGTTGTCGCGGCACGAGTAAGATTCGACGGACAGAATTTTCAGCACTGGAAATGCCAGATCTCGGCGGCCCTAGAAGCGAATGAGTTGCTCGGGTACGTAAACGGAGTGGATCCGCAGCAACAAAATCTCACAGATACCGAAGGTAAACGCTGGATCAAGAAGGACGGACAAGCAAAATATCTGTCTTCCACCGCCACACAAGCGGAGCAGATGGAAAGCCTCTACGGGTGTACCACGATCAAAGAGATGTGGGATAAA